>VXAC01007103.1:1352368-1438825 GCA_013399225.1 Rhipidura dahli | reverse complement strand
AAAAAAAAAAAAAAAAGACGAAAAACTGAGTATCTGGCTATACCAGCTGGCTGATGTGAAAGTCTAAGCACTGTTACATAAGCATTGTTTATTGGCTCATCAAACACATAAACCCCTAAATAAAAACTAAAAAATTGCCTTTATTTGAAGGTATCAGGCCTCTTCAAAAGCCTTTTTCTAAGTCTGATTTTTACACTTTAAAAATTATCAACAGTGTAACTGTTTACTCAGATATCAAGATTATATTTCTTACATTTTAAAAAACAATGGGATTTTTATACACACATTAGTGATGCCAATACATGAAAGACAATCTAAAGTGCACCATCCCTATCATCATGCCCTGTGCACTGCTTTAGAAACTTTGTTGACTGTTCATCTTGGGCCTTCAGAAAGGCAAAAACTTCCGCAAATACTTCTTTTGTGGGCTGCTGTGAGTGTTCCTGGAGCTATTTTAACTGACTCTGCAACCAAGATAAGAAGCACAAACACCCAGCGTTAGAGCATGCAACAAACATCCTGCAGACATTAACAATCTCTGCTCATTTATTAATAATAAAGAGGTTTATTAATGAGACAGTTGGTTGTACAATTCAGTAAGTGGAATATTAACAATTGGAATCTCTCAATCACTAGACTAGTAATTATTTATTTTTCCTGGCAAGAGAAGTGGTGCATTGTATGTTACAGAGCAAGAGAAGTAACAGAAACACAGCTAAGACACATCAGAAGCACAAGCCAAAATGCAGTTATGTTACACACACTTTGCTATTTTCAAATTAAGTGATGTAAGGAAAAGATGGGACTTAATGACATTTTCTGACCAGGAAGCATGACAATATAAAAACTTTCACAGCTGACATTTTTCCCTGTGGGGTGTCAGTACCACTCTCAGAAGGTTTCAATTCTCTCTTAATTGTAAGACAGAAGTTCAATATCTAGGCTATAAAGGCTTATGAAGACTTTAGTGTTTCCAACATAGAATTCCTACTTAGTCTCCTCATCAAACAAGTCAGAAAACAATAGTTATTTTCTAATTTACAAATAATTTTCTTGGCTGAAACAACATACTATAAAAACTAAATTTATTATAATCACACTG
Source organism: Rhipidura dahli (assembly GCA_013399225.1). Lineage (NCBI taxonomy): Eukaryota > Metazoa > Chordata > Aves > Passeriformes > Rhipiduridae > Rhipidura > Rhipidura dahli. The sequence continues at coordinate 1,437,723 of VXAC01007103.1, read as the reverse complement.
AAATAGTACTGAAATTAGTTCTGACAAAAAATTTAAGGCTGCAATGTCACAACAATTTCTAACATGTAAAACAACTGAAAACATTGAGCAAAAGTTTGGCTTTTTTTCCCCCCAAGTACCTGGCATAAAATGTACTGAAGAATTCATTGTAGAAAATGCAATTGTTAACACAAAGAAGACTCAGATCCATGGAAAAAGGATTTTTTTTTTTTGCCTATCTTGTGTCTAGATCTGACAAATGATCTTGCTGGGGCTAAAGGTGGGAACACCACGCTGCTGGAGGTGAGGGTGCAAAAAGGTTGGTGTAGCAGCTCCAGAACATCATTTCCACTCCCAGCCTACAATAGCCCCTCTGCCTCAACTCCTTTCATCAGAAGTTCTTAAAACATTGCCCATTTTTTCATCTTAAAAAGTTTTGCTAACTGCCTACTGCAGTTTTTAGATTTTTGAGACTACTTGGGACCAGAACTAGTAAAACACTTGAATTGTTTTGTTTTTAATGCACTCCAATATGTTTGCAGAAATTTCAGGGATAGATATTTAGAAAAGAGCCACTATTCAAAGCGTAAGAAAGTATCATCTCCTTCTCCAATACTGTTTTTCCCAATAGTCTTTTGTTTTCCAAAGGGTTATCAGGTTTAGAATGCCTGAGAATGTCTTTTGTCATGACAGAAAGATCTGAATCCCAGTTCAGATGCAAAGCTTTGGTTTCTCAAAAATCCCTCCTTTCTATTACCTATTTTTACCCACATAAGAATGTCCATTAGGGCCTCTGCTTCCCATTCATTCTTTTTTTTAAATCAACTCTAATAAAACACGGATTTTTTTCAAGTCCTGCATGAAGCATAGGGCTAGTGCTCTGAAATGCTGAAACAGTTTTATAAAGGAGGACGATTAAACATATAGCAAAAATTTTGTGACACAATACTCAGACCCCATCAAGAAAAAAGCCACCATTTTACAGGAACTTCCACAACATTACCTCCTAACATGTCTTTCACATGTTGGGTTGGTTTTTTTGGGGTTTTTTTAAATAAAATTGGGATAGTTTCTTAAGGAAAGAATGTGATTTTGAAGTTGACATTTGTTTAAACTACAAGGTCTTCCAAGTGTTAGCTATTAAAACTTCATAGCTACCAAGATCATTCTAGTGGCTCACTAAAACAAGTTATGTCAGAAGTGAACCTCAAGTAATAAAAAATGCTTTCTAAATGTACCATTACAGTTTTTATTTCCCCATTATCACATATATTAGATTTCAGAATTTTTTTTTTCTTCAAATTATTTCTGTAAATTCTACTCATCAAAAGATCTTAAGGGACTGGCCAATTTAACAGCACCCTTTACTGACATGAAAATGTTATATTGCCAGCCTACCCTTTATTACACTCAAGACTTACCAAAAACATTGTCTGTGCTACATTCTACAATACAGCCTCCCAAAAATACTGGTAGACATATGATCATCCTGTACCATATTTGCATACTATAAGCTGTCCTCCCCAACCCTGTAATTAAGTCAAAAACATTTTTATATTAAGGTCAAAACCATGCATTATTATTATTCTGTGTAAACTCATATTAAAATTATCTACAACAGTCTAGCAATATTTCATGTCCCATGTATCCACTTGCTAATTATACTACAATAAATTATACTTGTTATTTAATATAACCACAGTGAATCCTTTTCTTCCACTGAACAAGTGGATCCAGCTACAGAAGTAACATAATGCGGTTCAAGTGACCTGGGCGCAAAAAAAATTACGTAATGAACAATCCACTGCCCCACAAAGACCTCAAGTCTAACATCAGCATCTGTGAGAAGCTGTCTCAAGGACTGTTTGATATTCTCTGCTGCAAAGGTACTGTTTGGCTTTGCTTACTAATTTCAACCTCTCTTACCCTTTCTCATAAATCAACAGACCCAGGTTTTGGTTCACACACACACAGACCAGTCATGCATATGCACAACACACTCAACTGATGTAACTGAACTAAGAGTTAATTTATGCATTGAAGCAGCTTAGCAGTGTGTGAAAAATGTCTGCTGCCAGTATCCCCTCTCTCCCCACCTTTAAGTGTTAAATGCCCGTTAATTGTTGTTTTAACCTACAGGAACATTGTTCCTTTGGCCAGTGGCTGTTAATGGAACAGAACTAGCAATTTCCTTACCTAGCTGAGTGTAGATTTGTCACACATGGATTAGCACTGAAAGTAATCATAATAAAAATTTGAAGTAATAAATAGTTCAAACACAGACACTTTGGGCTGTCTCTAAGCTTCCTCCACATAACTGTGAATAAAGTTCTGTTTCTTCTACCATCACTGTAAGCATTTTGATAGCATCATCCATGTCTTGTTCCCTCTTATCATCTGTGCATCCTCTTGCAGCAGGTACCAGTTAGTAAATCAGTCAGTCAGCTCTATGTATTAGATGAGAAGTAAGAACATGCAAACTTTGTTTGAAAATGATCAAGTTTCATTAAGATCTCCAGTTCTTAGTTTCTTCTCATACAGACAGACTCAAGATCCCACATGTACTTCAGAAAACACAAGACAGTGGACACAATGAATAGGTAAGGGCACTGTAGTGCCTGCCATTCTTTGCACAGTTTCTAAAAAATAGCCAATAGTTTCTGAGAAACTAGATTTCTTAATCTAGCAATTTTTAACCAGCTCACTTCCAAAGAATCAGCAGACAGAAACCTTAGTGATTGTTACTAATTCTGCATGATGTAGCAAAAGCACCCCTACACACCCAGTCCCAGGAAACCAATTGGGTTTGACCAGCTGTGAAATACTAATCAACAATATTTGACAGACAAAAGATTCAATAAAGACTAAAGACAGATAAAATAAAAACTGTAACAAGGGTTAATATTGGAACAAAGATATATTTGGTATTGCTGCTCATATACATCTCATGTTCTAATGACATAAAGATACTGATGGTTCCTAACTTCTATGGAAATCTATTACCAGAAGGCATGGCACCAGATCTCTGCAGCCTTAGGAGATGGATATTATGCTTAAGAATGGAAAATAATGCTGACATGGTGCTATTTCTCCCTGAATAACTCAAGGAAACAGAAAGAAACATTAAAGATCACCACATTATTTTGGGAAGTGCTGCATATCTGCAATGTGGAATTGTACAAACTCCACTGGGCTTCAATGTCCAATTAATGTAGCAAAGTAAGAGCAAACACAGTGACCAACAACCACAGAACAGACCAAGGACCTCCAGATTGAAACCAAAGGGCTGACATAGCTTGAAACGCAGATTTAGAACCTTTGCAACAGGCTCATAACTTCTGTAGATGCAGACAAAGAACTTGCCACCACAAACTCTGGCAGGTCACACTAATACAGTTTTTCAGAACTACCAGAAAAATCAAAGATACAATTAACTTTCTTGCAGCTTTTCATTATTTCCAAGAAAACAACAAGCCTGGCAGGATTGCTGGTCTCTATATAATGCATAGATAGGAATAGTAGAAGCAATCAGTGTGTAGTAAGAATATTTTAAAAGGGGGGAAAAAAACCTCTGAGTGTTAAAATATCACCCAGAAGACAAAGCAGTCAAAAGTAAAGTGAAAAGGATAGGAAAAAAATAGAGGTATTTCCTTAAATACTTCAGGTTAGCATCAACAGCAGCTTCTAACCTGCCCTTGATGACATTGCAGAAGATAGTGTTAATGTAGGAAGAGCAGGTGTTAAGTGCAACTGCATGTGCCATGCAGTCGGCCACAAGGAAGATCAATAAGGAGCTAGAGCATTAAATTTCACATACTGTAACTGTCATGCCCATTACACAGTATTTGAACATCTTCTCAGGCCATTAAAAAATTGTTGATTCTTGGTATTTTTTACAGAATCAGATTATTTTCCAGAGATTTTATTAGCAAAATAAGCACTATGAAAGTCTAAAAGCACTTACAAACTTGCTGAAATCTGAAGACCTTTACAACCTTCCAAGACATCACATTTACAGAATGCGGAACTGTATTCTTCACTCCAGAATGAAAAGACAGGAAGATGGTTTCAAGCCTTACAGATAAAAGGAAATGTATTCCAAGAACACTTTTCTTTTGTGTTTGTCACATTTCACCAGGCACACAGCTGATGTATTTTAAAGGAGGCATTTACCAGATAATTCTTGAGCGTGTGCCACAGTTAACAAAATCACTGCCAAAGAATGCACCAAAGGAAGGGGAATGCCAGTCCCCTGGGCTTCGGCTGCAGAAGCAGCACCAGACTTCTTGCCTCGTGCTTCTTGCCTCAGCCCTTCAATCTTTGCGCTTTGCCCTTTACAAGGACATGATAAACTCAAATTTACCTCCCAAAGTTTCTCACTAGAGGAAGCTTTGAGCAGAAGCTTCATGCAATTCTTCCTCCTCTCCCCAAAACAATTCAGAGGTAACCACTGATGTGTAATCATGGTTACAATAAATTCACTATCAATATCTTTCCAAAACAGCACAACTGAGACATCATTTTTGAAGATACACAGGAGAACAGAGTTAATACAGCTGCATCACTTTTTACAATGTATTTTAAAGGACATAAAAATTAGAGATCACGTTAAGCACATAAATTTAACATAAGAAATTTTGTACGAGAGTATTCAGTGAGTAGAAGTGCAGTTTGTAACATTTTACACAACTGGACCAGATAATCCTTGAGGTCCCCTTCCAACCTGGTATTTTATGATTCTGTGATTCATAAGAGTGACCTGTGTAATAAATACACAGACATTGCTTTGTATTTATTACAAACTACTTTCCTAACTTTGCATGCACAACACCATCGGTCAAATGATGGTAACGCTCACTTAGAAAACCTAAGTACTACAGTTATTGATTTAACTTTATAATAACTCAACTATTAATGAAATACTGTTGAATTTAATTTTGGTATATAAATTCAAGAAAGACACTGCTATATGGTTTGCTGAAAAAATTTTTTTTTTTCCAAAAAAAGTCATTTAAAGAAACACCTCATAGTGAACAATTGAGACTTGGTTAATTTTGTTTAGCTTGAAGACTTTGTCTTCAAAATCTTCAATCTTTGTCTTCACAGTCTTCAAAATAAGCCAAATGGGGAACAGAAAGCTAACATTTAAATGTTAAGTTGGCAGGCAACAATTAGCAAAATTCAGGGTCTGAAATGCTGGGCAAGTTCAGACCAGAAAAAAGGAGCACAATTGCAAGGAAAGGATAATTAGGCATTGGAGGAGACACCTCTGTGAAACATGAATTCTCCCTCATGGGAATTTTTTTCTTATATAAAGTTTGGAAGATTTTCTAAATGAGAGGTTCCCAAACTGTGTAGACCAGCAGTCTACAGTGAATCATTCATATTTCCTTAAGAAATTCTGCACATACAGCCTCACCAAATAAACTGGAGGTAGCAAAGCCACACTGACTGAAACCTGGATGCATCTCGTTCCTCAGTTTAGTTTTGATTAATCATTTCACCACTCACCAGTGGTCAATGAATCAGGAGACCCTGGTGTTAGAAATTATCTTCTGCCCCACAATCCAAAAAACCAGGGGTTTGGTGCTCTCTGTATTTCACAGCACCGAGAACATTTGCAGCACTATCATAAGGTTAAAGAACTACAGCTAAAAGAAGGGCTACTCACATTTTATTCTTAAGCCATCTTTGCATAACGTAAATAATGTTAGGGTATACTAAGAGGTAATATACAAGAGAGCACTGATGTGCTGTGAAAGAAGTAGATCTCTGTTAAGCCATTTTCTTTGTGTCAAATCCAGGTGAATTTCATAATGCAAATCAACATTTTGCTTAAGAATACTTTTTTTTGAGCAAACTTAAGAACTCCTACATTTTCAAATAATGCTGTTTTAATAAAGCTATTCTGACTCATGAAAAGGTTAATACTTAATTTCCAGTTTTCATTTCTATTATTTGCGTATACAGACCTTATTTCTCATTAACTTTTCCCCTCACTTGCAATATTCAGGTGTAATTTTGCAGAACGGCACAACTCAACTGAAATAGAAATGCACAAAGATTATTTCTTATGTTTTCCTTTTACATTTGTTCAGGGAAAACTCTTGCCTGTCCTTTCTACCCACACACATTCCTAACTGGTCTAAGGCTCTAGATAGTCCTGCTGCTACCTCTGTCTGTATTTTGAGAATGTGAAGTTGTACAGTAATAACAAATCTTTCCAAAATTATCTCTTCCTTTCTCCATGCTATTCTCAAACACAAGCTGGATTTCTGAAGGTGAAAAAGAGAGAGGCTGGCACAGAGAGGACTATTCCAGATTTCAACACAACTCTCCTTGGCCCTACTTGCTCCCTTCTGCTGAAAAAAAATTTCTTCTACCAAATTTAATAAATGAACAATTCCTACCAAGAGTACTAACTCACTCTAGAATAGCTTGGATTCATTGTCTAAACAAAGGAAGAAGAGGGGCAGCCATGCTGATCCACAACATACTAAAGCTGTAGCAGGCTGATAGGAAAATACAGACATGTTTAATCAACTGTGTGGTGACACTCAAAATTGAATCCATTAAATGACCCAGTAAAGAAAAAGCACCAAATAATTTCTGATTGTATTTTTAAGTAAATATCTGTATACGTTACATAAGAACATTATCAAAAAGTAAAACAAGTGAAGGAACAGTGAGAAAATGTAAAAACCCTTTATATAAAGAAATACAAGCACACAAAAAATAATTCTAACATGGAAGTATAACTTGACAAAGAGAAGGATTGTTCTGAACTATCACAAAATTAAAGGCGCACAGGAAAGTCTCCATCCAACTGAACATACTGCAGACACCTTGAAATCTAAACTCTCTTGCTTCCTTAGAGGATACGTCAAAGACAAGAATAAATAAATTTAATTTCCTTCAGAATGTCTACAAGGACTGGAGTCAAACATTTTAAAATTTGATACCGTGGTTTTGTATGTTGGGGTACTCTCAACCTGAAATTCAAAAATCTAGGCCACCCTTTCTGACATGTAGCCTGCATGTCTGTGTTAAAACCATCTGAGTGACAGCAGCTCAGTTGCATTAATAAGGGAGGCTGAGGGCAAGGAACTGACATTAAGAGAAAGCTGCCAGACCCACCTTTGTTCTTATTTGCTGGCTTAACATGCTGTATTACTTCCCCTTCTACAATGGAATTGCTTCAGCAGTAACTAGAATTCAAGAAGGGCTGAATGAAAAAAGGATGAACGATGCAGGATTTTAAAAATATATTCAAAGGGAGGATTTTTAAATTAAATAAAAGACAACTGCAAGAGCTTATGACCCACATTTAGCACTACATATGCTGCAATTCCCAACTAAACTAGTGACAAAGGCTTGATAGTCTCCATGTAGAGCTGAACTGCCATATGATGTATGCCTCAAATCACTGTTAGTTGAGCTAATTCATTATATAAGAATTCCATTGGATTTTTACTTAGGAGTTTAACTGAAAAAAAGACTACAGTTACCTAATAATTTTGGGAACCCTTAACTTTATCAGCCCCTGCATTTGGAAAGAACCATGATGAGGATCCCTACCCACAGCATTAATTCAGGGACATTTTTTTATTATTATTATTTCCATGACAGGAATTTTAAGCAAAATAATTTTACAGCTAGAAAAGTGCAAAAAACCCAAGTACTGTTTAACTGACAATTCCTACCCGTATTTTCACACCAAGCAGACTAACTTTGAACATCATGACAGCACAGAGATCACCTGTAACATGCATATGAGAATTGCTCCTCTAGAACAAAGTACAGTGATCTGCACCAAGCTTCATAAAGCACTAGAACAGGCTCCTAAAGCCTGCCATTGGGAAAAGACACTGCACTCTAATTTCTGTAGCTCCTCATTCCATTTCTCCTTTTGTGTTTTTTAAGTTGACAAGTTAAGTGCTCTGTGCTTAAAAGTTTTCAATAGCCTATCACAAAAAGACTCAAAGTTGTTTGCATTACACACCACGGGGATTAAAATGGAGTTAATATATATCTATTCAAAACTATTGTGGAGAAAATAGCTGTGTTGTACAGGGCTCAGGCTGTGACCCGCTTAACTTTATTCATAGAATGCACAATCCATCACGTACAAAAACAGAGGAAAATGTGAGGTGTTGGTAAGTACCGCTGTTAGCGAGAAATTCTGCTAATTATTACACCAAATAAGCATAGTCAACAGGCCAGAGCTGTGAGAGGGCATGTTTCAGGGCATTAAATGGCTGCCTTGGATGGAGATGAATATATTACACTATGCCCTTTAACAATAAAACAATTTCCCTGACACTTGCGGGCGCGGGAGCGCGGCGGCCCCGGCACGGGCGGTGCTCCAGTGCCACCTAGCGCCGCGCACCTCGGCTCGGCCGCCTCGCCACAGCCGCAGCTCCCACCGCGCTCAAGAGCTGCTTCGGTCCAGCGAGCAGCCAGCCCAGCCCAGCCCAGGAGCCTCCCTCTCTGCCCGGCAAACCCAGACAAAGCGGGTTCATTGGGAGACAGGTTCCTCCTCTTGCTTTCCAACTCCGACACGCGCGCCCGTGAACAGCCGGCCACGCCTGGCGCACGGGGTTGCTACAGCCCGCTCGTAGTCCCGGCCGGCGCAGCGTAAAGCCCGGGCACTGGAGGCTTTGGACAGGCTTTAAAATTGATTTTGGGAAAATATTTCATCACCTTAATATTTTTAATTCCTTCCCCCCCTCGTTTTAAATAGACTCTATCATTATTATTTTTATCTGGAGTGCTTTCACAGGTTAACGAAGTGCTCTAGAGGCAGCAAACTTTGCACATTTTTCCATTCCTTGCTTGCATGTTAACACTTTGGCTACTTCTGCCATCATATTTATTGTCACTGCAATGGAGTTACAGCCACCACACATCTCCCTTACCCTGCTTCCCTTCTGCTGATCAGCGCTGCGGCTCAGTGCTGAGGTTTATGCAAACTAAACTTTGTAGCACAACCCCACTCAAGAAAAGCCGTGAAGAGGTTGAAATATATTTCATGATGAATATAAATTAATGTGTGAACACCAGCACAACTGTCTACCAAGTTAAAAAAAAAAAAAATTACATGCTTAGATCAACTTACAAGCATATATTGCAAAAAAGGATGCTAGTACACCCCCTGCCATTAGTCTCTGCATTTTTATTTCACAACATTTTTACAGGAAAAGGCAAGAAAAAGTCTATGTTCTCTAGCCATTTAGCACATGGACACCATTTATTTATGGACACTCTATATACTGATGAATAAATTAAAATCCTACATCTGAACCCCACATCTATCATCATGAAATGAACAGCAATATATTAATACTTTATAGTACTAATTTCAGCAGAAAATCACCCTCAACCAAACTGCTTCCTATTACTGGCATTAAATTGCCACTTCTCATTACTCCAAATTTTATGTGCTTCATTAAACTAAACAAAAATAATGTATTGTAGCCTATGTAGAACTGTATACTACAAAACAAGAAAAAAAAATCAAAAATCCCCACCAGGCAGACTTACTGCTACAGAAGGACATCAAATGTCTGTTCTGATTGAAATGTTGAAATGTAAGTTATATCACAAGATGCTTAGAGGTTGCTTTAAAAATAATTTCTCCAAATTCTGAAGCCATAAAGAGAAGTGTGAGGGGCAAGAATGAAGAGGAGGAGTAACAGCTTTTAAAACATTGTTCATGGAAACATTATTCAGGCTGCAACAGAAAGACACTAGCAGAGTTTGTCTAATGTAATTTTCCTACTGCAAACTCAGTGAAATGGCAATATAAAACTTTAGCTAAGTTTTGTATGTTCCCAGGTCCTGACCATTGCTTGGTCTGGACCTTGAGGGTTATATGATGAACACAGAATCTTATTCAGTTATGTATCTGCATCAGGAAACCCTGAAATTATGTGTGATGAAAGAAGTTTCTGAAGTTAAAATTCTCATTTTGATGGTTAGATTAGGACAATACAGCCAAATGGACTAAACCTTCCATTGTATTAGGCAAACAGTTATGATGTAAAGTGCATAAACACTGCAGTACTAAAAACCCCTTAGAAATCCAAAGGGGAGAAGCTTCACCCAGTGAGTGGGCAGCACACTGTAAGTTTGCAAACCTTTACTGTAAATACACTTAAAGTATTTGAATCTATATCCTACTTCAGGACCTAAACTGCTGCCACAAGAATCAACATTGTCCCTACTCTAAATATGAAGTAAAAAAACCAAGATAAATTCATTCCTTATGTGTCATATAGAATTCTACTCGTGGCTTCTCAAACTGCTCTTTCAGATTCAAAGAAAGTACTTGTACTTTCTGGTGCACTGACACCTTGGAAAGATCTAATGAGCAGACTGGAGGGAAGATGTGCTGATACAAAGCAATAAAAAATGGTCAGGAAGTGTAGAGACCACAAGAGAAAGAAGGAAGCATTAACAGCAAAAACCAAGTGTAAGTCCCTGTTTACCATAGCAGTGAATAAAAAAAGTCCAGAGTCTGATGGTCACTGAAGTATTATGGTCCAAGCTTTTAAGAACCTGTTGCTTTATTGCTTTTATTACAATACTTCCTGATTTCTAACACAGAGGCTGTATTAGAAAGAAAAATTATTTAAACTCCTGATCAGCATGTTAGAAGTTTTAATCCAAAAAGATCTCAAAGTAGTAGTTACCTAAAACTACCCAGTAGTTACATGCAGATCATCTACTCCAAAATAGGTATTGTTCCTTAAAGATCCTGAGATGTGCAGCCTTCTGAAAGCCAGGGCATGCTCCTGTACTAGATTCCAGATTCAATCTGAAATTTAAATTCTGCATAATTTCCAGTTCTTGATATCCAAGAAACAAACAAGGAACATTGTTCAAGTTTTAGACAGTGGAATGAGCCCACTTGGGTTCATCTTCAGTGCAGTTCCCATTCAAAACATCTCACATGCACTGGCATCAAGTTATCAACATTCTAGCTCTGTAGCCCACATCAATTTTATAGCCACAGAGAACAGAACAGCTATCACCTGCAAAACTTTTGCCCCTCAAAGTAAAACTTGTCCAGGAAGAGAACATATCACATTAAATTTCTGTCACATTCCTTTTGCAAAGCATATCATTCACATATTTGCAGGAATATAATATTTTTTCCTTCTTGCAATATATCGTCCCTTTTTTCCACAGGATTAAGATTCTGTCCTTAAAAGCTGTAAAAATGTATTTGCCCTTACATTTCAAGAAACGCTTGACTGACCAAAGCTCAACTTGTTATATGCCTTAGATATTCCAGATACTCATAATTATTTATATCCTCAAATGACACAGTCTACTCATGGACATTGATCGGATGCCCACACCAAAGCCACTGCTAAGGAAGGAATTACCAAGCATCTTTTCAACAAGAAGTTTCTCTTACCCCTTTCTAAAGAATTATCCTTGCTGTAAAATATTGAAACAAAATAAAAACCAACCTTACTGATGATTTAAAGCAACAAATTCTAGAATTGTGGTCTATGTTCTCTTTTGCTGTTACAAGAAAATGAATATATGAAAAAGTGGCTTGGTAGCTCAATTTTACTTAATTTTTGATACTAGTTTGTTTTAATTGCATGACATGACATCACTAAATGCAAACAGATTCATCATAGTAATACAAGCTTCATACAGTATTTCAAAAAAATTCAATTTACTGTCACCATTGTTTTATTTCTTTCCTATAAGTGAAAGCTATTTGGAATGCATTTAGAAGGATAAAAAGCTCTAAAAAAATTCATATGCTCCTCAGTTTAAAAACTGTTATCCTATGCTTCTGATAAAGTAATTTCCTCTTAAAATTATGTGGGAAGTCAAGCATTACCTATTTGAACAATTACAGTGCAAGGAATACCAACTGTTTTACAATCATAATTTGCAGATTCCCTCAAAAACCAAAATAAGGGCACAAACAAATATCCTGCACTTCAACAACTCTGGAACCAATAAAATGGAATTACTCCTATGAAACTGCTCAGCAGTGAAGAGGGCAGGAGGAGTTCTTGCTTTCATCAACTCTTTCAGGCATAGCAAGAGTACAACTTTCTTTAGGACACAATCCTCCAGACAGCTCCTATGTTAGAAAATACAATGTAAAACTGAGGTAAGGCAAAGTAGAGTGAATCTGGGCTTTTGGTAACAGGTTAAAATCTACTTTGGTTAATATTAAGCATTTAGTTATTATCCAATTATTGTCATTTCTGAACTCAGTTACTGTTTTTGCATTATGGTAGGTATGGAGTGATATTAGCACCTGGAGATTACACCAATGAAGTCTTGAAAAGTGTCTTGTATGACAGTAGATCATAATATGTATCTTACAGAGAAACGCTGCTAGTTATTAATAAAAAGTTGTCCTGTAGAAAGGTGTACTATATCACACTGGGGTTTATCCACCTTACTGCAGAGACAGTGTCTTTTCGGCTGTCAAAATGCTTTTGCTATATGTAAATATTTAATGTTATTACCATCATTCACTCAGTGCTCATATTGTCTGTTCAAGCATCTATTACTGTCTGCTAGATACACTTGAGGATAACACTTATTCATGTCTACTGCTCAGTCACACGCAGGCCCCACTTCTCAAAGATTCTTCAAAGTCCCATAATTTATTAAACATTGCACAAAGGCCTGTAGCATTGGCAGGATTTTACTTGGGCAAGTGTAAGCACTGAATGCATTGAATAGGGTACAGCAGTTCATGCAATATCAAGACTGAACTTTTATCCAGGGTTTTGTAAACAATTTACATCACAGAAATAAATGCTACATTTCCTGAACTCTCAGGTAAGAACTATCAATCCTAACAGAAGGACACTGAGTGCATTTTAGTTAACATAATTCTCTGAAAGGAAATAATCAGTGGTCGATTCACACTTAGTTGTAGTGGCATGCAGGACAAATTTTTTATATATACCTAAATTCATATCCCTGCACGAAATATATATATATATATATATATATATCACATATGTAATTCAAGATTTTATCACCAATATTACCCCTTGATATACCTTCCAGTAAAATATGATAGAAATCAGCTAAGACACGAAGTCCTGTTAGGAGAGACAAGAAGCCAGAGTCCTCAAGCAGGACAGTCTCCCTAGTGATTAGAAACAAGGTCTTGTTTCAAATTTCAGTTTTAGTTTAGACAAAAGATTTTTAAAATTGTTTTGTTAGGAAACAGTAAGCATCACAAGCAGACCATCCTTAAAAAGTACAAGACTGCACAATTATTCCTTCTATCCCAGTGGACCCTGACACTTTATATGACAAGATCTAGCTGTTCATCAATGAGGCTAAAAGAAAATGAAAACGTTGAGTTCAAAAGATCTGCCTTTCAGTTAACATCCTTAATGTAAATTAGGGTTAAATGTGAATAAAATTAATATTTAATCACCTCAAAAACTTCTATTCCTTTCTTCTCTTTAAACACTCAAACTTAATTATAAAATAATGTAAAACAAGTGTAAATTTAAAAGAATCATTTTGAAGATTTGCATTAATAGTTCAAGACCTATTGGCACGGATGAAAAGCAGGGGAATCCCAACATTATGTTGCTTTAAAGCACAGTGTGATTCCATTCCTTGCCAAGAGACAGCGGGAGCCCAGGCACAGGGGAGTGTTGCAGTAGGGAAGAAGGGAGAGAGAGGGATGGAGAGGCATTGAAGAAGCAGCCCAGCAAGGCTGACCTCTGCTGAAAAGTTAGGGGCAGCTACAGGAGCAGGGAGTGTTGGGGAGAAGAAGAAGAAACCCTGTGTTCAAACTGCTACAACAGGGCCTCAATATATTGCTTCACATATCACCATGGAATAAAAAGTTCCTGTCATACAGGAGCACGATCCAATATTTAGTTATGATGCCCAAAAAACAATCCAAAACCAGGGGAAAAAAGCTTCTGACATCAGCAGAATACCTCTCCAAAGTCTCGCAGCACTTATGCAATCTAACCTGCAGCCATCCTAATCTTTCATTCTGAAAGCCCACACAAGATGAATCCTACAGGCCTTAGAGTTTTGCACAGTGATTACTGTTGCACAGTCTATACATACACGGTCAAAAAACAAGATACAAAAGCTCAGACTTTGATAATCTGTATCTCCATGAAAGGCAGTTTGGCCGTAAAGAACCAAAGCGGCTCATTCCACCACTCGTCTCTATGCAAACTTTGAACTAAACCCAGGTTAGTTGTTTCCACAAAAAGTAATGAAATTCAGAATCCCTGATGTGTTTCCCATTCCTTTCTTGAACATAACTGAAGCACTTTGTCACTTGCACACAACACACATAAATGAAAGAGTGAGTTTTCATGGCAAGCACCAGTTACTGAGGGTAAGTATTTGAATGCTGAAAACCTGAAACCAATAACTTCTTTCATATCAGCTCTTGCTACTCTGAGTGTACAACTTCACCTTCGTTGCTTATACCCTAAAACTTCCCCATATACCAGCTAAACTTCTTTTGACCAGAATTCTCTTGAAGTTTTGACCTATCTCAAAAAAATTTTGGCTTCTATGAGAAGGTGAATGTTTCATAAAATTAGTTATTTAAGTCACATAGTGAATTCTAATATTAACACCATTCAATAAAAATCCAGAAAATAATTTCTAAAGCATACCACACTCAAAAGCTCTGTTTTACCAAAGTGAACATGCCTCTAACAGACACCATTGCTCAATCCCATGAGCATAATGCAACTTTTCCTTCCAAAGGGAAAACTCAAACCTAGTTGGATGTAATGGTCAATCATTCCAAATACAGACAAGTTCTCCCTTGAACTAGTACAGGTGGTCATTTCATTTCTGTCCTGTATCAAAAGATATGTGAGACAGAGAGATGGATTTTTGCAAATACCAGCAAAATAAGGAAAGAGGAAATTGATTTTCTGCAAAATATTTTTCTCAGCACAAAGAATCCACCACCCCTCAAAAACTACAAACACTTTTAAGATGTGACCATCACATTGCTGGTATTTTGTTAAATCCCTTTTCCTAACTATTTAGCTTCTGCTAATTGAACTTTAAATAAAAGAAAGTAGTCTTATTTCCCCCTCAAATAATGTTACCTTGCCCCTTTCTGCAATAATTTTCTTTACATGGACTTTGTTGACTGTACTCTACCACACAACATTTTAAAACCTGAATCCCAATCAGGGCTACCCTCATTAAAAATGTGACCTTTCACCTTCAATGAAGCACTGCTAACATAAATTACATTTTGTTGTAGCCCAAAGGTGATAGAGATGAGAGCAGGATAAACAAGGTATAATACAAAAGCCAGTTGGGTCAGCCTTTCATTACAGCCCTTTCAAAAGCTATTAATCTCGCTTGTAGTCAGTAGGCTGAAAATAACTACTGCTTCTAACCTACACTGTACTCAAAAGTAGCCATAAGGACAGGTCATGCAAGATGCAAATAGTTCTTGGTCCTCATAAAACCACTTCAGATGGTATTAGGTGAACATCCTGGAAGGTTGCTTCAAATCTCACTGCGTGAAGGACTCAACAATATCAATTTGGTTAAAATACACCACAAAAACCAGACACTAATTAATCATGTTAAATTCAAAGCAACTATAAAATAGCCCTTTAGACTTTCAAATGTGAATAGAAAATGCTATTCATCAAGTTGAGCTTAATTTGTGTTTCAAGTCAGGGTCCACATTTAAAATAATAGAAAAAAAAAAAAGAAAAGTAGGCATTACTATATTTCAAAGAACCTGGCACAAGCCAAGTACAAGCCAGTCCTTAGAAATACCATGACAGATTTTAGTAGTAGGCAACAATGATTTTGTCTACCTGGATCCTTCTTTTGGTACTTCATGGCCAATTACAGTAAAAGTTGCTCAACAGGATACACACATAAGAAAATTCCTGTCACAGAGCAGATGCAAATTTAATTACTTTAAGTTAAACCTTCCATCTTGTCTAGAGGTCCTTCAAAAATGCAACTGTAAACAAGCACTACATTGCAATCAGGTGTCAAGGGCTTATTTGATCTCTTACAAAATATGTCACAAATCACTGGCAGAAAGTGGGTCGAGAGGGAGAACAAAGGAAAAAA
Source organism: Rhipidura dahli (assembly GCA_013399225.1). Taxonomy (NCBI): domain Eukaryota; kingdom Metazoa; phylum Chordata; class Aves; order Passeriformes; family Rhipiduridae; genus Rhipidura; species Rhipidura dahli. The sequence continues at coordinate 1,421,640 of VXAC01007103.1, read as the reverse complement.
CTGTCAATGGACTAGGTAGCTCATGTGAGCGTGCCTATTAGTGCACTGGATCTTTCTGCTCCTGTCTAATGCTGTCCATATAAAACCTTCTTAGTTTGACAGTGTTCTGTTATCCTGCATTTGATGCAATTTTTCTGTAGTAAGCAAAAGAGAAAAAAAAAATCTGTGAAAAGAACAGATAGAATAACCAGAGAAAACACTGAAGTAACCAAAAATATTTATTCTGCTAAAATATCAATTTTTGTGCTTTTCTTCATGTGTGATATGTTACAGAACTTCTAGAAAGCACTACATTTTTGAGAAATAATCACATAAAATCTGGACGTAAATTACTTTACATTGCAATAGAATTATAGATGGCCCCAAACAAGTAACACAATACATTCTTTTAAGAAAGAAAATTACAACATTGTACTACTGGCCATAAGAGAAGCATGTGTATGTGATGCATACATTTTGCCCTCTCTGAAACACCAGGTGCTTTTGAGGGACTAGAGTTAAAAGCCCAGATAGCTCTCTGCAGTCCTCTGGTGATCCTAAAATGCGGGTAGGTCACTGCTCATAAATCCCTGCACTGCAATGTAGCTCAGAATGGAGAGTGACAAAGTATTGGTAACGTTAAGTAATTTTTGGATACACAGCTATGAGGACATAAGTCTTATGGCAGGAAGACTCTGTAGGTATTTTATTTAGTAGAAGAACCCTTCAGATGTACATAAATACACAGACCTTCTTCTGTACACACTCAGTTTAAACCATTCACCACAGAGTTAAAACTATAATTTAAAAATCCACCAAAATTCACAACTGGATATGCCAGCATCTCTCAAAGTTCTTCTGAAATATGTGGAGTTAAACAACAGATGACCTGTGTAATTTCAGCAACAAAGACTCACTAGTCCGCAAAGCACAGCTTGTCTGCTATAAAGAACATTTTGGGGGTGTCAGGGCAACTAACCCAAAATACACTGGGCTACAACAGCCGTAGGTATGTTCCTTATAAAACCACCCAGAGCCACCAAGCAAGGTCAGTCTAGCTTTAGGACACATAAGCTCTTCTTCAGCCTTGTCTAACTTTTATAACCTTACAAGTTGGTCTAATGCATTACTACCTTTACCTATCAAACTTGTCTCAACGCAGCAAGGAAAATACCAGAACTTAAACACTGCTGTCAGAAACTCAAACTTCATTTTCTCTGATTCAAACAGCATAACTTCTGCGTAACATTCACTGGAGATTTTGCTTAAGCACCTATTAAAAAAAAAAAAAAAAAAAAGAAAAAAGGAGAAAACCTTCAATTATGGTTGCTCCATTTACAGTGCTTTTTCATGAAACCAAAGTATATCCTTTATTACCTGTAATACAACAACTTTTTCAAAAATAGTATCTTGAAGAGTCAGTTTAGAGAAGCCTGACCAAGTCTGACAAAACAGGCCAAGGAGTTCCTCTTTCATACAATCAGAATTACCCAAAACTGGGGGAGGGGGAGGAAATATTCTCCTCTTAGGCTTACAAAGTCAAGCTTTTCTACATTGATCAAGCCAAAAGAGCAGATAATGAGCAAGAATAGCTAGGAAGCTGCCTGCACTGGACAAGGACTGACTTTGCTTACTATACAGGCTGCTGGTTTTGCTATTTAATCAGAGATGCACATCATATTTATCAAACTGGTAAATTTAGTTTAGTTCTGTTTAACATATGTGTCCCATGTACACTTCCTTGCTACTGAGCACAGAAACCAAATTGTTAGTTTTCCAACCCTGCTAATTTCTCCATATTAGCAGAATACACCCCTTTATGAAAAAACTTGAGCAGATGACACTCCCCCTTATTTTAAAAAGAAAAATTACCTCTTGGTTTAAACCCCCCATGCCACCCACTCCCCCCCCAAAAAAAAGCTTTAAGTCTGAAGTATTTTATTCATATATTAGATAAAAGACTAGTTGCAATCCCTTTGCTTAGAATTGACTTTTTTTAAATCCCCCAGATGACTCTACCATGGCACTTATGAACAAAAATGCCCTAGATCTATTTATCTCATTCCAATAAAATTTAAATAGTGCAACACATTATTCATCTATCCATATTATACACTGTTGTGTACATTAAGTGGATAATATTATTAACACTAATGTTTCTGTAGGCTATTCATTAAATAAATGGTAGACACAGTAATTCCATCTATTACACATGGAGCTCAATAACAGCTGTAAATGAGAAAATTGCAATAGACATACTGAGTAATAATCAGAACTAAAACGACAACTGTAACAATATATCCATTGTGTAAATGTTCTGATTATAGAAACACAGACTAATCTGTAATTTTTCATCACTGATAAACATTGGTAACCAGCCAGAATTTAAATTATATTTTATCCAGTTACAAAACACAGCTACAAAATCTACTTGATTTATTAATTTAACGAGATATAAGTATTTTGTTTACTATGAGACAGTAATATGTGCAGCATGACATCAAATCACCATACCTGCCTAAAAACTACAGCTAGCAAAATGCACTATACCTTTCCATATATGTAGATACAAATATGACATACAGATTTTTGTCAGTATAATGTCATAAAGCTATACTGGCTTGTCAGTAGAAGATCTCTAAGGCTTCTTGTTAACATTTCAGGCACCACATTATCCCTGTTTAGAGCCTGCTAGAGCAACTGCTCATATCATAAAAGAGATTGAGGTAATTTCCTAGTTTGAGAGCTTTGGTGATCCTAGCAAAAATCTTTTAATTACCTCTAATGCCTTAATATTTTTACTGCTGTTCATGGAATAATGCCTAGAAATTATCTGCAGAAGCACAAAAAGCTATGTGGCATGCTACAAACACAATTGACTAACACTGTAAGGTTACCCAAGAAAAGTCTGGATCATTCCTAAGAATAAATGCAATCAAAGGCCTAGTATCTGGGATATGAGGCACTACATCACCTTACACAAAATTGTTTCAGTCAAACACCTGGCACAATATTCTGCAAACAGTGCAATTTATTAACAGGAAAAGAGTTGATGTGGCAAACACCAGGGATTATTAGGTAAAGGCTCCTTAGGAAAATGACATCTGTACCAAGAGTCACACAAACTTGCCAGCAAGTGATGGAAGAGGTTGAGGTGTGGTCCACCTTTCTGATACTGACCAGATGGGGAAGATGCTGCAATTGGCATAAAGCCCAAGGAGAAAGAAATCTGTGGGGACATAGGGAGAGACAACTGTATTTGACAAGAGCAAGACAAGAGCTCTCTCCCAGACATCGTCCACAGGGATCCTTCATTCCCCTTTGCTTATATTGTCACTGCATATGCATAGGATGGTTGAATATATTATGCACAGGAATTAATCATGCCACTGGCACTGTCAAGAACTCAATGAGCTTTTATTATGCATGCAAAGTTCCGCCATTTTGCACACACAGATGAAATTTGGAATTCTCAAAGAATTTCAAAACTAAATTAAAAAGGAGAGCAGATTAGGCCCAGGGCCACAATAGTAGGGAAGATTCCACATGCAAATGAGATTTTTAAGAATAAGTAAATCCATTCTAAGCAGTTCAGACTGTTTCAGCCAGGTACCTCTCTGAAGGACTCAACAGCCAAGGCCCAGCAGGTACTTATGCATGAGCAGGTCACGTGTTCTCCACACCTATTTGTTTGGATTTTGTTTCCATTTCCATCATCTTTAGCTATATTAACATTCCATGCTTGAAAAATTCTTCCATTTTTTTTTCTGCAGTAACAATTAATTACTCTCCCTCACTGCTCCTCACTAAAAAAGAATTAGCAGATGCCCAAGTGAAAAATTACTTGCCTTTAACAAAATTTGATATACCTACATTGCCAAACAGCTTCTCTTAAACAGCAAACCACACATGTAAATTCACTTATATATATGGTACACAACAGTCACTCATTACATTTCAGTCAAATAAATACTAGAATATTACACAGGAATCCACTAGATGTCTGGCTTTGTAACTCACTTTTTATTGGCTCTCTTTCATTCAGTTCTGTGTTACTTTTCTGCTTATCTAATCTTCCTCCCAAAATATCACATTGCCTAAGTATTTTATCATCTTTCAGCAAGTCCCTCTTTCTTGAGTTCTTATTTTGTTCCTTCATTGCTTACTGCCCAACTTTACTACTGACTTCATTCTCTAATTTATTTTCTGTAGGAACGGGACTATATCCTGCTCTTTACTTAAATTCCTTGGAATAAAAGTATTTACAAGAAAATAATAATGAATCCCCCACTGATAATAAAACAAACAAAAAAGATGATAAGAAATGGCCTCGTAATGCAAAGTTCTAAACACTCTTTAATCACAAACTCAGGTAAAATCATGGGCAGTTAAGTATGAGCCAGTGTAATACTGAATCCTGTACACACTTCAAATTTGAAAGAGGGAAGTTCCGTAAAGCAATAAGCTTTTACTTTATAACTAGCTACTATCCTTCTGGGATATAATCAGAAACATTCTACAATAACTGATAAATTCAAATTCTTGGAACTTATTTATAACTATACCAAAAGATGCAAGAATTACAATGATAATTCCACAGATATTGCTATACATTCAGTTGTTTAAAATAACCTTGATTTAATTAATCAGCTCATCATTCTCAAAATTCTTTCAGTCATAAGTCTACTTTATAGCATTTGATACCATAGCATCACCCCAACTTCAAGCAAACTGGACTTTTGAGGCAAAATTGCCCTAACCTAAGGACTGTTTCAACAAGTTGAAAAGAATTGTCTGCTTAAAGCCATTTTACAGAATGGTCTGACAGTCATCTCCTGTTTCATATGCCATATAAAAATTTTGTAAACAATTAAAGAAAACCAAAGTTAATTATTTAAGCTTCAGAAGAACATAATGTCAGAATTTTCAGGATCTAACAAGACACACTTTACTGACCTGATTTAAATGAGATAACATTGACTTTCTGAACTTCATCTTTTACTGACATTAAACCCAATACCAACAGAATTCTAACTTCTTCATGAATACACAGAGCTTTAGGTTACAAATACCTTAATAAGCTTGATTTGCTAACAGCCAAAACTAGACCAAAGTTATAGGGTTCATGCTTTTTTAAAAAGGCTTCCATGCCTTTTAAAGGAACTTCTTCAGTTTCTCTCACCAATATTCACTTATGATTTCACGCATCACAAAAATGAACATTTTGGGCATAGACCTTAGCTTTTAAAAAAAGTAAAGAAAAAGTAACTGTTTGGCAAAAGGAAGTCAATTTCCCATCCCCTGGAGTATCATGCCTCTAACAACAAAACCCTTTTAATTTATTTATGAAAATGAGACATGATTATTATGCAAGAAACTCACACAAGAGACATCTGCATTTCATCACCATCTTGCCAAACATGAAGAAATGCTGAAACCCACCCCACTCTTAAATATTGATAAAGACTGCAACAGAAATCTTTCCTTCATTCTTAGGTCCAGTTTCTGATTAGCAGGAAACACACCTTCCTTTTACAGAATTGCACAGAAGTATTAATTAAAGCTTAAAGTACATTTAACAGTTTGAGATGTTCCAGCTCTACAATTTAAATCAACTCTCTAAGTTATATATATTTCATCACACACAGCTATAGCCAATGGTTAACAACTGCTAAATTAATTGTTACAAAACTACAAATGCTCTGGAATGCTAAAGAGAAAAAAAAGGTCTTGCATGTGATACAAATTATTTCCAGAATACAATATTTTTACTTGTATTAGCTAAGTGCATGATTAAATTCTCTAAGTTGCACAGTCCACTGGTACATCAGAATTTCAAGACATGACTCAAGACACGTCAGCCTTTTGTGTCCGGCCCAAAAGGCCCCGGACAAGTGGAGAGCAGGGTTAAATGCAGAACTTGAACTGTGAGTGTCTGAAGTGGTCAGAGGGAATCTCTTGATACGTATCATACGTCCTGTGATACCAAGGGCTCGCATCATAAACAATCTCTGCCTTTCTTCATAACCTCATTAACTAGTGCAAACCAGTTTCTTCTTTCTAGCCCTGAGTATATTTTATCAGAGGCTAGAAATGTCAAATACTTCTGTGGTAAACAGAACTATCCTGGCCTTTTTTATTTTCCTACACACCAATACTAAAGAAGGTGACAATATAATCTGCCCCAGGCAACTCTACCACCATTCACAGTAGACAGGTCATTTTCCTTTTTATCAAACAGGAGAGTAGGTCATCACATTTTAGTACATGTTGACACCACTGCTAGTAAAAAGAGATAAGAATTCAGTGCCCTTAAGGTGCCTTAATCTCTATTTTAGCTAATACAGATATTTCACAGCTCTTACATTAAAGCCAGAAGACAGATTTGTTCCCCAAAAGAATGCACTACAAAGGTCTCAACCTTTGTGACAAGCTGGTATTTGTACTGCAGAGGGTATAGGTGACAACAAAGCACTTCCCTTAAGGTATCTACCTCTCTTTTATTTTGGGTAATAGGATTTATTTTGTTCCTAAACACCATAGAGCATCATGGATGTTTAACCTCTCAGATACACTTACGTGGCTTTTGAACACTTTTGGAAGTTGAAATAAAAAGCACATGCACACCTCCTGCCATTCTGAGAATCACTTCAGAAGTTTCTTTGCTTGATTAAAACATTTTGCTTTCAGTCACGATATTCTTAATTCAGAACACAAAACAAAATAATGACACTTAACTACTGTCATCTTTATCCACTGTGCTTTCACTTTCACATTCTAATGTCTAAAGAAAGTTGGAAAACACTTTTAAAAAGCTCCTTTTATCTTTTAAGGCAATGAGAAAAGACACCAGCTCCTGATAGTTAATACATATCCGTGTGTATATGAAAACTTACTTTTTATTGCATTTTATTTTAATAAACTGGTTTCTCCATATTCTTTTAAAATAGTGAAAAGTTAAAAAGGATCTGCAGGGCAAGAGCAAAAACATTGCAAACTCTTAGTTCTGACACAGACTGGACAGCATTTACAAAAGTACTTCCATCTGGAAAAATATAAAGATATGAACACACAATAAACCGCATAACAATGCTCAGTTTCTTCAGTACTCTGGTTAGCAGAGGAACAGGTATTGCATACTTCAAGCAAAAAAACAAAGTTGTGCTTGAGGATTTTAAACTTTTCTCCCCCAGTAACACAACTACAAAGAGTATTATTAACTCCCAGTAGAAATTAAACCTTGATTTGTACAGTAAAACTAAGAGCAATGTTTGTCTGAAATGAAAAATAATGTTCCTTTAGTTTGAAAATAGTCTGGTCAGTTTTTCTGTTAATTTTTGTAGCATTTTTTTTAACTGTGGAAGCTGAAAAGGAGTTCTGATTTCAGACACCATATCAACAAACACAATAGCTCATTATTTAAATACTCATTATTTATTTTTCTACTTAAATGCACTTAAATGATTGCATGGTTGCATATATACATACTTCCAAAATTCAGTTCTTCACGAAAATATATTGCATACATATACATTACTCCAGAAAAGGGAAACAACCCAAAACTTACTAACAGCAACTTCATGGGCAGGATTAAGAGTTTAGAAGATAACAGTTTTAACATCTAATAGCAGACCACTTCATTTGCCAAAGAATTTTGCACATTTATGGCATGCATGTGTACATATACGCATGCAAACACCTGAATACATTTTATACTCTATTTCAGAGTAGCCAGATGACAACACACTGGCAAAGACTAAAAATCAAAGAGTTGGGCTATTAAACAGCAACACCATTTATGATTAAGAGCAAGAAGACCAAAAAGATCTCCATGACACAATGCAGTATTTTAGATCATTGCCTCTGAACTGAGGTCTCTTGCAAATGATACTGTAAGTAGAAAAACTAAAATCTGGTTCAGAAAATATACTGAGGGCAAAACTATTATGAAAATAATACTTTTTTGTTTCTAAGCAATCTAACCAATAACCACTACTGTAATTCTACTGTTTTTACTCAATTAGCATGAAGATGTTTTGAAACTTGAAGGGGAAAAAAAAAAGTAATTTTATAGCCAGTTTGCAAGATAATGCTACTTTTCTGGTTTGGAAAGAAGTAATTATGAACGAGTTCTAGTGAATCTCTGGTTTTCTTAAGTTGATATTTTGTGATGTCATTTTAATATTCCATTTCAGTTATGAAGGAAGGAACTGATATATTTTGAGAGAAAACAGACAAGTTTCAAATCCAATAAAATAAATTGCATTTACAGATAGCTGCTGCCCAAGTGAATAGCAAATATTCCAATAAAGTAGGATATGCCACTTCCAAGCATGAAGCAGTTTAAAGTATTTGCTAATATATGATAGATTGAGTAAGTGATTTACCTACATAGCAAGTTTACATTCACAATTAACCCAGGATGACAATTCCCGTTTGTTAAATTAAGTACAAGGTTCATCCCAAATGTTTTGGGGATTCATTATCAGAAGATACAAAGATATCTGCTTGTTAAATATTTTCAATGTTAAGCATTTATTGCTCAGTGAATTTCAGCCTGACTCCTCATATTGGATTTTGATGCTTTTTTATGCACTGTATTCTGTACTCGAGAGAAAAATGACCATTTTATATTGCCTTTGTTTTTTTCATGATAAATTCTATCTTCTCCTCAACTCTTTTAGATGGAAAAAAAAAGTACCTGAAATAAACATTTCAGTCATTTTAAGTTTGCACAACTGCTTTACAAATCACACAGCCTGACCTCCTTCTATGATATTACATTACAGCAAGATCCAAAATAACATTCCAGTTTGACAGCTAACCTCAGGCACCACTGGTCTGGTATCTCGCTGCTTATACTGCTGGCTGAAAAGCTGATAGGATACGCAAGACAAGCTGAGAGTTTAACTGGCAGAGCTGTTCAAATCTAAATTGTACTATTTGAAACTTAGACCACAGGAGACAACAGTTCACTTTTTACCATGGCAGCAGAATCAACCTCTTGGCCCTGTGAAACTCATATGAATACATTTAGCGCACACAAAAAAGTATCTCCCTATATTATGATCAAAGACATATTCAACACACATTTTTTATGCACATTCGACCGTCCTGTTGACAGTCTTGGAAGTTAAGTAATATGGACTGCTGCACATAGGTTTCAAACCTTGATGGAGCCCAATGGCAGGCTACTTTTGACAGTCAAATAATGACAAGCATGTTGCAGGCCAATGCCCGTCATTCATGAACATCTTGGCCTGCTCCAACCGTTGCGCGGCAACAAAGTGGGCGGTCAAAGGTTAAGTTCGAAGAAGACAGCGATGAAGGGCAACTGTCATGCACCACTGACTACTGTGAGGCAGCAAGGAGTGGTTGTCTTCTCAAGAACATGCAAAATGTTCTCATTCTGTCCAGGCAGACATATATTTGAAGGTCCTAAATGAGACCACTGCCAATTCGCAAAGAGCCAAACTGACAGCATGCCATTCAAACTGACTCTCTCAAATTTGGCTTTTTTTCTTTTTCTTTCGAATCACAAATGCATGCAAAGTATAACATTAAACACAACTCCATGTAGTTCTTTTAAGCAAGCCACATTTGGCAGGGTAGGAAGAGTATCAGGAGAGACATCTAAACTTCCTCACCTCTTGTTCTTTAAATATTTAGGAGAAGCTCAATTATTTCACAAGAAATTCTTCTATTTTCTTGTATGCATGCATTTATTTCCAAAATTACATCTGTTGTAACCCTTGTTCTAAATAGTAGTGTTTCTTCCTGTATTAAAAACCAGAGTCTAACACCTTACAATTAGGTCTAATACCTGGAATTTTAATTCTGCATGTGTTATTAATATCAGAATAGAAGCATACATTAAAGCATGCAAAATAAATACTTTGCATCAGTCTCTAAATATTCTAAGCATTTCTGTTATAAATGGCACAATAACAGTATATTCCATTTGTTTAAAAGCACTGTTTTGTGTGGAGTTATGGCTTGAACAGCATGATTAACAATGAAATTGCATTATTTTGCATAAAACATATACATCTTACTTTTAAACCATTGCCAGTAAAGATGTATATTTTTTACTTACACATTTAAATTATGTGATCATGGTCATGTTTGCCTCTATTAACATATAAAAGACTTCAGGAAAAATAGAAATACTTTTTTCTATTAGATAAACAGTGATGTGTCTCATCGTGAAACTTGAAGGGGACTTGACTTGTGCAAACTTAAAATGACTAAATTTAATCAGGCTGACAAAGGATCATATGGGTTAGCTCCCTATGCCCTTTCCATGAACAGTCCATCTCTCCTGCACTTACAGGGCCAAAAATTGCCCTCTCACAAAACAGATCAACATGCAAAGTGCTTGTTCCGTTCACTGGGTCACTGGCATCCTCCCGCCTGTGACATTCCTGCTTTGTACCACCTTCTGTCATGATAGCAAGCCATTAAAGACCCTAATCACAAACTGTGCTTTGCAAACTGAAGAGCAAAGGAAATGTCATTATTTATGAGGAATATGTTTGGATCATAAACCATAAACCCATGTGTCTGTCACATATACAGACACACACACAGAGCACAGGCTACTTAAGGCAGACATTACTTTTATCTTTTCTACTGCACAAGTCATACTATCAACACTTATCAAATCACAGAAAACGGCCAATCTACTGTCCTGATCACACTGCATTACTTTCAGTGAGCCAAAACCATAAAATTATAATCCAACTTTTTTGGACTAAATAACAAATTTCAAAGCTTTTCTACACAGGCAAGATGGTCCTATCTAATAGCAGACATTATAAACTTGGGGAAAGATTAACATTGTGACAACACCACGTTGCCAACTAGACCATGGCACTAAGTGCCACAGCCAGCCTTTTCTTATACACCTCCAGGGACGGTGACTCCACCACCTCCAATGTCCAAACACTCTTTCTGTGAAGAAATACTTCAGTAACATAAGACATTTTTAAAACAGTTCAGGAAAGGCTGACCAATATCCATAGTTTATTATAAAAGTTTAAGCTATAAAACCACTAAGAACTTTGCTATATACCCTCCTCAAGAACATCTTGCAACAGTCAAGTGATTATGATAGTTTTCTAAAGTACCAGTTCCCATGGTCAGAAAATTTCATATGAGTTTCAACTCTTATTTACAGCAATACTAGAGAAACGGTTATGGACAAGAAAATAGTTACGGACAAGAAAATACGAATATCAAGAATGCAAAGAAACTCCGAAGAACAAAGCTTTTTAAAAAAAAAATCCCAATGGCACAGTCAAGTAAAATAGACACCCAGGAATACAAGCTTTTACTAATGCAAGTAAAATATTTTTGAACTCTTTTAAAATGGAATACAAGACTGTGAAATAAAAACATTGGCTGTACTCATAATCTGTTTTTATTTCATTTATGCCTATGTATAAATGCTTTCCATAAGCACTTCCTACTGAACCAAGACTAATAGTGTCCATATGATTATATCACGGACTATTTTCCTGGACAGCAGCAACAGAGGCTCAAGAAATGACACACAACACATATCAGATGCCTCCCAAGCTTGACAATGCAGAAGCTTAATGTCTTCTGGTTTAAAGAATGGAGTAAGTCTATACAAACCAACATTTCTTCCTGTAGTTTTCCTCAAGTACCACCTTCTGCATGAAGTTTAAAAAGAAACAAACCACCAATATGGTACACATTTTACATTTCACATGCCAGAGGTGAAAAAGCAGAGCACTGAACATCCATAAAAGATAACTGACTACTGAACTAATCATCACAGTACAACATCCAAACCAAAACAGTTTCCCTACCCCATTACCACAGATGCAAAGAACCACATAACTGATTCAACCCATCTTATTCTGAATGACTGACCCAGGAATGGCTGGAAAGTGGGGAACAGAACTGCCTTTTGATCCTACCTCCTGTCAAGTCAGTTGCATTATACTCAACAAATACAGTATCTGAAATAACAAATTTAGTAAAAAGTTACTTTTTGGCTCCTATGTGGATAGAAGATAGAACTGGATTTTTTAAACATTTCTTAATAGCTGCAGTGCATTAAAAAAAATGTTCTTCTTCATTTAAAAAAAAAAAAAAAAATAGGCTTACAGAAACAGCTACAAACTGACCAGTTGTGGTATAATTTCCAGTGGTTCTATATCGTATTATAGAATATGGCACTCACAAGGTCTCACAATATACAATGAAACATTTTACTTGAAATCAATCTCATTGGAACACGTTTCCACAATTTTTTTATGTAAGTATCTTGCAAAAGTGATATGTTTGAAAAATGCTCATTTTCTTTACAAAACCTTATTAGAAATTTCTGTTTACGCTCTGACTCTAGACAAGCTTTCCAACTCAGAAAGATGGTAATTTTCCTGATGTTTATATGCACTGTTTACAACGAAGGCCCCCCAAAAAATTTCACCTAACATCATTAGACTAAAAAGTTTGTTCTGGTTTTAGTCAGTGATTACATACATAGATATGAACCATAGCTCAGTTCAGTATTTTACTAACTGCAGTTGTTTGCCATCACATGGTTTAGATATCAGACAATGAAGTATTTCCTTTAAGCATGACATCATCATCATTACCTGCTGCTTGGACATAACTTACACTAGAAGTAAAGACACAATAGAATCTGAAGATTTTTCCAGATCTTGAGTGCACATTCAAAATCAGTAATATCGGACTTCTAAAAGACCTTTAACTGCTTGTGAAAATCCTACCTATTTCCATCAGAGTAAAATAAAAAAATAATGCTAATAAATGTGCATGTAAACATGAATTTTACCAGTTGAACTGTTGGAATTGTACCTAAGTGTATGGGTTTACGTGGCAGTAATAGCAATGTTTTCCAACCCAAAAGTTGCTTAAACTTACTGCTCACTTTTTGGAGATTAAAATCTTTATTTGATTTTTACCTCCTTTCCCCCCATCCTCCATAAGCATATACAGGGTATGTACAATCATGATTTATCACTGGCAGGATCCACTGCATAAAATTTCTGCACTCAGAGGACAGAATATCCATGAGATTTGGGCGATTTTAAGTAAAATCTTATGCCAGTTTAGAGTGGAATGTCTCTGATGAATTACAGACAGAATTTTCAGTAATTATAGTATTTATACAGAAATATGCAACTCAGACCCTGAATTTAATATTACAAGGTGTTTGATTTCAATACAGTTTTAAACCTTACAACAGAATCAACAGCGTATTTTAATCAGGTACCTTTTCAAGTATTCACTGCATGAAGGACCAATTGCCTGAGGGTTATGAAAAAATACTAAAAACTTTATAATCATTCATTGATTTAGTTTTGAGCATAGTATATCATTTGAATCCAATGGGAACATAAAGAGCTATTTGTGAGGTCAACCACAGTACAGACAGAGGCTGACATGATATCGATGGTAAGGTGGAAAGAAATTGCCAAATACAGCAGATCAATACCTCGTTTCACTGTTACACCCTTCTGGAGACATAAAATATATATCTGTACAGCTACGAAAATAATAATAATGAAAATGGGAGATAAATGCTTCCCTCAAGGTAAACTATTTGATTAGCTGAGGGCAAAGGTGACAAGAGCAGTTACACTAAAGTAACTTTACAGTCTTAAATAAAAATGGTGGGAAGAGCAGCAGATAAAAGGGAAAAATGAAGCTGAACAAGTTCTAGGAGATAAAAATGTAATTCTTTTAGAAATTGGGTAGCATGTATACAAAGGCAAAAAACTGCTAAGCTAAATATGGTAGAGCAGAGTTTCCTCCCATAATCAGACTCCAGTAACTAATCACAAGTGTTTGGAAATCACAGCACTATAATTTTCTACCCAGAAGGCTTCAAATCTGTGTTTAATCTGTGCCATACTTTAAATGCCGATAAATACTCATAACCATGTTTTGCACTTCACTAGTGAACCTAACAGAATACAGTAAAACACTACAGTGCTTTTCAGCCTCAGCTGAAGGAAAGAGGATCATTTGATATTTTGGATGCGCTTGGTCATTACAGATAACTAAATAATTTAAATTGATAAATTACTAAATGCATGAGAGCCCAATCCAGCTTCAGCTGAAGGCTGCATAAGTTTGATCATCAACTGCACAGGGAACAGAAACAAGCTTTAGGCAATCACTGTTTGACCTGTCTAGCTTTCACTAACCTGGGTCAGCCAAAACTGAATCTTCTCTGATGTAAAAGAAAAAGGTATAATAATTATTCATCAAGTGTTTTCAAAATCTAAAAATAAAATTGAAAGTAGGCCCTGTAGTGCACCTCCAGGAGAGACAATTTCTCTATGGCTTTACTTCAAAAATGCTGATTTCCATCTGAAACTTCTAAGATTATAATCTTTGTAAATTCAGAACCAGAAGACTAAAGGGTTTGAGTGACTACCTAGCTTTCTGAAACTGAATCATCTGCTAACAAGTTCATCAAGATTTCTCTTCAGAATGATATCAAACCCCAAAATTACATTCACATGAAGCTTTATTTTTCTATAGAAAACAGGAAGGATTTTCAAGACTTACTTTCCCTAATTTCTGGGGGTAAATTAATTTTCTGAATGCTATAAGCTACAGAAATGTTTGAAAAATAATTTAGAGAACTATGATCACCTTTTTAGAAATTCATGTCTAACACTGGATTTGTAAATGACTGTTTCTTTTGTCTCAGCATTGCTGTTTGAGAACATACTCATGTTTAATAACAGTCTAGTAGCAATTTACTAGGACAACAGAAAACTTTAAAGTTCTCCTTACATCTGGGAGTGTAGCTTTCAGCTGAATAAGTGAACTCAAAATCACATTGTTACACAAGATGCTTTGCTCTACACATTCCTAGACTACTGCTTGAAAATTAGAGTAAAGAGGCTGTTCACTAGGGAAAGTGGAGCTTAGCTAGAAACATATACTGTATTCATACTCTTCCTTAGAAGGGAGAGAAAAGTTTAGTGTTCTGAGTCAGACAAGGAATCAAAATCCCTGTAAAGGTATTGATACTCTAATACCTTTTAGGAACTGTAAAGTCTCTCCAAACGATACAATTTGAATCAGTTAAATTATAATGAAGAAAGCAAGCAGGGGATAATCAGGTAGATAAAAATGCTGTCTCTTTTACCAGAGCAAAAAGCTAATCTAAACGACAAAAAATTTCTAAAATGCATGGAATGCTAGTAGAGTCTTTAAAATATACAGCCAGTGGGGCATCTTGCCCCACCTCTAGGATTCTCCTTGCCCACCATGAGCTGGCAGGATACCCATGGCTGTCATTTGGCAGGAGCCCAGAGCAGTGAGTCCTACGAAAGGTCAGGGTGCATGGAACCATCCCACCCCCAGGTCCTACGGGGTATCTTGCACCTGGAACAGCCACTGCACTGAGGCTAAACAACATAAGAGATGTGAGCTTCCAATTTAACCATACAAGACTACGAAAAACTAGATGAAACAGAGGGAGAAGAAAAAAATACGAAAAAGTAGCCTTCCCATATTCAGATGTGGGACATGCACAGCTCACCATGTGACTGTCTCATGTAGTGGATGACCAGGATGAAAGGAAACTGAGGACATTTAGATCCCTGGCACCAGACTTCCCTTACCCTTCTCCCATACACATGAGCCTCCCAGGCCACAATTCACAAAATCCAAATTCATGTTTTGAGCAGCCATTCTCCTCACATCTTCTTAGATTTCAATACGTGAAGCATAGAGCTGTTCTTATTTACAGCAAAAACAAGTCACTGAATGTAAAACAAAACATTTAATAAATCTGCAGAGCCTAAAGTACCAATATAATTCCAAGCAGAAAGATAGACATGCACTTCTTAATTAAGTGGGTGATGTTCTAGTTAAAACAAAAAGACAACCCTGGGCCATAGCTAAGATTAAGCACATGCTCTTGCAAAGGAAGCTCTGACTATTATCGATGTAAAGGCTTTAAATCACAAAAAATAAACCATCTAATAGTCTGTATTCAATAGTAAGTAGAAAGTCAGGACACAGACTGATTTGGATTAACACATTTTCAGTTATAACAAGTAATTTTACAGAGGATTAGTATCTTGATGGTCTGATCAATACTAGGCACTGCTGCTATTACAGATGAAGAGAAAATTACCCCTCCAGTAATAAAGTGTGTATGTCTCGGTTCTCCTTCATTTGCCGAGTCCATTACTGTAATGGTTCCAGCATTAGCAGCTGAGGCAATTTAAACAGCAGGAATGTGATGAATTTAAAAGCAAGAAACATTTGCCACTCATTCTTTCTTGTATTTTATTCTGCATATGCAAGGCTTCTACCTGACCATTTCCAATACACAAATCATGTGTTATGTGACTATCAACACTATTTCTTAATTATTGTCTCATTTATAATGGGAAGGTCCAATAATGCGATTACCACAAAAATTGCTACTGGCATATCGGTTGCTGATTCTGCTAAAACTTGCACACCATTTACCTAAGCAGAAATATGACATGACAAGAAGCTTATTTAACTGCATCTAAGCTGTTTCATTAATTTTCCTAAATATAACTCCTAAAAGAATCTAATCTGTCAATTAGAAAATGTTGTTTTGTTTGGGTCTTTTTAAAAATGTTTTTTATCTTAACAGGTAGGACAATAACCAGAAACAATAAATCAATGTAATACTAGAACAAACCATGGTAACAGTATTAAAGTTTTTAAACTTCACTGTATGGTATGGGCAACATCTTCCAGCATTAATTCTAAAATCAAACCCTTAATCATGCTTTGAAGTGCTCTGAGAATACTTACCTAATTTTCCTTGGGCATTAATATGCTGAAGCAACCTGATTAAACTCATAAAGATGTATTATTTTGCAGGCAGAAAAAAATGAGGATGATGCAGGAACCAAGACTTTCAATGATATCTCAGCCAAAACACTGTGTATTTCCTTTTTCTCCTTGTAAATAAAATACATACAAAGCTTTGTGTTATTTAAAGCTTTATATTTCCTTGCCACTTTGTCCAACATGTCTCACAAATGTGATACTGCATATGAATATCTTTGTAAAAGCCCTTGTGAATATTCAGATATGTGCACATTGATGCATTTATTATTTGTACAGCAATAACTTTATTGGATTGGGGTCCCAGCTGTGCTGGGAGCTGTACAAACATAACAGTAGTGCCTGTGGAATACATTCTCTGCAGTCAGTATTCACAGTAGTGTAAATCAGCATAAACAGCTACGTAAGGTAATTGTGAACTGGGCTTTGTGGTCTATTCCAAAGACCTGTCAAGGTAATACCTTTACTTTAAAAGAAAATAATACTCCAGACTAGCTGAGTAACTTCTCCTTCACATGGTAATGACACAAGGTGTTCATCTGCAAAGAGCAGCAAGAGGAAGAATATACAAGAAATAACCAGAACTTGGCCTCTGTCATACTGAAACTTATTTAAAAAAAAATCTACTTTGAATAACTAAGTCTTGAGAACATTAAATCTTATAATAAAGATTAACTTTTGAAACTCACCTGTGGATATCAATCAAGATAATAAACATCCTAAAAGCAAAAAGTTTTTTTCCCAAATCTAAAAGGAGGAAATAGCCTACTTAGATCACCAAATAGGTTTGGTTTTACTTTAGATGGTACATTTCCAAACCCAGTGAAAAAGAAGTGACCAACTCTGACCAAGATCGCGAAGAAAAAATAATCAAAATAATTATAAACTGTACTAATTAAAACTGAATTCTAAGCTAAACCAAACAATCATGAACAAACCCCCAAAAGACTGTTTCATAAAAATGCATTTTCAGCTAATGAGCAACATCTACTCTAACAGCTCTGGTTTTATGCACAGAAGTAGTGTGAGAAGCTTATGGTTCGCAAAAGCTCCAAAGGTGCCTTTAGAAACTTCAGAAGAGTTGGGTTTTCCTGTCCACTTAAGACTTAGAGAAATATTCCAAAGAACATTAGCATGCCCAACATGGTGTTCATAACAGCTGAGTAGTTAACTTCTGGCTATGGTTTTCCTACTTTTTTCAGACCCTCTTCCCAGGAATGAATTTGCATCCTCCTCCTATTGGGCTTGGAATACAAAATACTAGCACAAACAATTTTACTTCTGCTCCACATTTAATCATACTCAACCCAACTGAGTCATCCGCAAAGTGGAAATTAGTGCTTGACAGCACTGCACTCTACAGAACTTCTACCACATGTACTTGGAACAGAAATGTTCTTCTATAGAAGCATAAATCAAAACTTCCTACATACAAGAACATTTGAGCCAGAGAACAGCTTATCACATACAAGAAACATACTACATAATTACAAAGCAAAGGCCAATCAGTGGGATTCTGATAGACAGCATTTAATTGTATACAGTTATAGCAAAACAAGAACTTTTATTCAGGATTTAATTCTGGAAAACAAGAGACACTGCCAGGAGACACGAAATCCAAACCAGCTTCTCTACCCAACCATTTCCCTCTCAGTAGTAGGCCTCATAAATCTTACTCTCCAGAAGAGGTTGGGTTAACCTCACTAAGATTTGGTTTGCTAAAGAATATTTTAATCAGTGCCTAAATGGAAGGCTTGGCAGAAGTACTGCAATAAAGACACTGTTCCTTTGTCTTCAGCATTTCTCAGGTGAGCAACATAATCTAAGAATGGCTAAGCCTACAGACTGAAGGGTGACTTGGCATATTGACAGGAGCCTAGAGATTACATCTCCAATTAAGTTGTAGAAAATAATCGGTATGAGGATGCTTCCATGGGGAAAAAAAAAGTGCATGTTCCTTCTAGAGTATTCCCCCCCCTTTTCCCACTGCTGCTTTCTCCTTTGGCAGCCTTTATTTTAAGACGTTCTACAGGCTTATTTTGCTTCACTTCCAATATACTCAGCTTCTCTCAAGTAGTGCCCAACTTACCACATCCCCCTAAGGTATTCTATAAGTAGTGACACCTTTGAATTCTCTGTAAGAATCTCTTGCTATTTTTCGTCCTTCTCTGTCTGTGTACCCACAACATCTAGTCTTGTCAATAGCAGTATTCTTGTTCTTTACCTCAAGTTTTTCTCATACATTGTTCTTGACACCTCAAGGGCCTTTCCTCCTACAGCCTTTGCCAATGCAGCTCACAGCACCAGGCTTTACCCCCTCACACATATCCTTGAGTGATTATCTTATGAAGGGCAATTATTCTCCTAATGCAAATACATTCAAGACCCATTGGAAAGACAAAGGCCCTTGGATGGACAGCTCAAATGTACGGGTTGAGGTTTTTTCTGCAAGGTATTTATATTGGATGGGACACCTGCATATGTTTTGACATATATGGAAAGGGCAGAACACAAATGTAACACTGAAATTTCTCTCCTTCAGCAACTTGGGACAGCAGAAAGACTAATTACAAAATGATCAGGCAGTCCTTAAGGACTTGTTATGAAACTTACTAATGCAAAGAGGCTCCAAATTTTTCTAGTAAAATACCTAGTTGCAAACTTACATCAGACCTTTTCCCTGCCTCTGCAGTGAAATAACTTTTAATAGTGAATAGTAAATTAATAGCAATACCAAAACCAGCATGTTCCCTGTTCAGGTGTATGAGATCACCATTTTCAAAGGCGTTTTCTAAATTTATGATGGAATTAGCCTTCCTTTCATTAACACCACTAATATCAGCACTATGCTTTCAAAAAGTCACTTACTGCTTCTCAGTACTACTGTTTTGTAAACAAAATCAGTAGAAGTACAACAACCATCAAGAGCTGAAGTCAAATATTGTACAATGTAGTCAAACAAGCCCTTCAAAGGTACTGAAACAGCAAACATTCAGCACTCCTGTTTGTTTCCGCAGACAGTGAAATAACATCTTCAATACAAGCATGTAACAGCATTGCATCTAAACACATGAAGGAGAAAAGAACCATTATAAAGCTCGGGCAGTATAAAAGGCTTAAAACTGTTTATTTAGGTCAGACTTAATGTAGAGTACTTCTAAATTTAAAGATTAAGGCGCAATTACACAGTGCATCATCTCACTGGGAATGTTTCGACAAAAACAAGCATATAGTTCTCGCATATTTTTTTTCATATACCACAGAACTCTCTTTCAAACTGAAGTGTCTTGCCCAGATGGCACACGCCTTTAGCACTAGCTCCTATTAACGCTGTATCAGGTGTCCCTCATTCAGGGGAGGGGGGATCCGACATTTCCAGGGTAAGCAGATCCCCCTGCCCGCGCAGCCCCGGCGGAGCTGCCGCCCCGGCACCGCCGGCTCTGGGAGCGCGGCAACGAGCTCGGGGCTCCTTCGTCTCACAATGAACTTCACGGCGGCCTCGGAGTCCCCTCGCTCGGGGCTCCGGCACTGGAACTACCGGAGCTCCGACGGACTCTGCCCCGCACAGCCCCACGAGCGGCGGAGAGAGGGGCTGGCCACGGGCACACTCCTCGGGGCTGCGGGAAGCAGGAAGCAAACGGAAGGTACCTTCAGTTCTTTCTCCCGCTCCCCTGCTCTCCTCTTCATGGTGCCACCTCAGCCGTCCGCGCGGAGCGGAGCAGCGCCCCGGGCACCAGCTCCCGCCGGTAGCGGCCGGCCCGCGCTTCGGCGGGCAGTGCGCGGCTCCGCCCCGAACTCCAAGTCCCGGCAGGCCCAGGGCGGCCCGGAAGGGGAAGGGCCCGGTTGGCAACGGCGGCAGTTGCTAACGGAGCGCTGAGAGGAGCTCGGGGCTGGCGGGGGCCGTGAGTACGGGGGAGCTTCTCCTGCTCGGGGCACGGCGCGGGAAGGACGGGGGCGCTGGAGCTGCCCAGGGCTGTGCTGCCGTGTCCTGCAGCGGGTGGTGCCCGGCTGGGGAGGCGAGGAGCGGGGCTGGCGGGTGCCGCGCTGAGGCTTCTCGCTCGGTGCCCGTGGGAAAAGGCTGGGTGCCTCAGCATTTGGTTGAAAGTAGCCCTGTAGGCCTATGTTTTGTACCTGGAAAAGCTGCTGGGCTGAAGCGGGAGCTGAGCCCCTGTGCCCGGGGGCGGGAGCAGTGTAGGCGTTCCTTCGGAAGGCAAACGCTGCCTTCCCTGCGGCCCTGCCCCTTCCAGCCCTGTCCGTCACCTCCAGAACTGGCGCGGCTGAATCAAAATACGAGAAGCGCTTGTGAAATATACTGATGGTTGTTTCGATTTTTCTATGTTAAAGTAGGACTTACAGGTCTGAGAGATGTTTCTTCCCTCGGGCAACAGCAGGATGTTGTGATGCCGTCTCCTAATATTTTCCATGTTTTCTCTTTTTGTTTTCCTGTCCACATCCCAAAACACACAGCACTGCAACAGATGATATTTGAAAGATGATATGTGTGTATATTTCTACCAAGTAATAAATGAGATTATTTTAGGTTACAAGCCTAATAAAGTGCAAACATTTGTCTTTTAAGGACTCAATAGTGGGAGAACGTTGTGATAAGCTAAGATAGGTGGGTGGTCCCTCTCACCTCCTTTTCTAAATTCCCTCTGCCGGAGGAGTGGAGTCGGATTTTGTAACAAAAGGATCGTCTTGGCCGTGTCTGAGACTCAAATTCAAAATCCATGTTGAAACAATTAAGTTGTAATTTTTATGATTTCACTAGAAATCCCTTCACTGGAAATCCTTTCTAGCCCCACTGGCTGAGAACTTCTAAAAAATTATGTAATCCCCTCTCAATTTTGCTACTTTTGAATGATGTTGATACAAAAGTACAGTTCTGTGAGTTGCATAAGAATCTGAACCTGAAGTATTAGTCTCATTATTGTCTGGCCTCGTATAACAGTACAAAGTTGTGCATGGGTTTTTTGTAGACATTTTCAGATACAGGTGATGACAGAACCACTTTTGTAAGTAGTGAAGTGTAAAACAGTTACAGTTTCTGTAACTTCAGTAACTATATCGAAAATTCTTGCTTATATCTAACTTGAAGTTATTATAGGTTAATCCCAGAGATACACAGAATATTCCTCTATTTGTATATTAAGTTCTTTTCTCTTATTTTTGAGGACAATATGTGCTGAAGTGATTGTAGGGTATCCTTTCTTGGGAATAAAACCTGGTTTAAGTTTTTGAGGTTGAGAATGGCTTGTGGATCTGTCCAGATGCAAATACAAAATAATATTTCTCTTGCTTTGTTATGCTTTCTTTTAGGAAATCCTGCACTCTTAAGTACCATCACTTTTGTAGCAGTGTTGCTGTACAATTCCGTCAGATGTAATCACTTTGGAAATGCTTTCAAAAGTAATATGGAATGCTGTGGAGAAATCTCATGGTTTTAGAAATAACGCTGGAACTGGACTGCAAGGAAAAGTAATTTTGTTTAAGTGTTTGTGATTGACACTGAGATAGTATTCAAAGAGGAGCTGTAGCATATGTAGCACATGCTTTGATGTTTGAAGTGTCCTCTCTCAAAGAAGCAGCATAAATGGTGGCTATTAGTGATTATTAAAGACATAGGTATGTTACTAATCAGGCAAATAAGTTGCCAAGCCAAATTCTAAATCTGTGATTATATTTGGCCTCCTTAAAACCAGGAGGCATATTTGTTCTATTTCTATCCAAAACCGCTGTATCTAATAAAACCAATTAATATGTTTTTTTTATTTTCTGTGGCTCAGGACAGAAAAGAGAGCTGAAGGCTTAATTTCTGTCACTTCGTAATGGAATTGAAATAATTCTTCCTTTTCGTTTTGAGAGTGTCACCTTCTAAGTTTCCAGGACACTTTAGATTTAAAGTTGCTTTATTTTGTCACTTCAAGTCTTGTCACATTGCCAGTAAACTCTGGCTTTGTGTGCATCTCTGCTATGGTATTTTGGTTACAGCTTAAGTATTTCTGTGGTTTTGTTGCAGTCATAATGGATTACTACTGACAAGAGTTTTTTGTTTGTTTGTTTGAGTGACAAGCATGTGTTGTTTTGTCTCTGTTTTTAAATGAGTAGATTTCTCTCATACTGAAGATAACAGGTAGATATCCATAGCAAAGTTTCTTTAGCAAGTAGCAAATAGTGAAAACCAGTAATGCTTGTCTGTGCCTGTTACTGTGCTAGAGTTTTTGAAGCTTGATTTTGATAGATCACAAACATTGTGGAGTTGTGCTGTACTTGTTTAGCTCTTGATGTCTCTTGAAACTTTCCCAAGAAAAACCCCTGTCACTTCTGATTTGTGAAAGCAAGGACAATCACATTCTAGAAAGACATATAGTGTTAGCATCTTTTCCTTGCTACCATTGTGAACCAAATTTAGGTGATCCTCTAGAGGTAAAATGTTTCTATTTCCCTTTGATCTCAGTTGCTGTAGCCATACTGGTACAGGGACATATGATAGTAACCACAATAATGAACCTAGACCTGAGTGAAGCCAATGACTGCAGATAGAGCTAATTTAACAAATTACTAAAAAGTTTTCAAGATTTTGTAAGAGTAATGCAAAAAGAGCAGAGGATGTTGAGGAGCTGGATGCCAGTTGATGTGTATTTGTGATTAGTTGCCAACTGTGCCATCGGCCGCACGGTGTGGACATCAACATCACAGAGTAGTGTTCTCTGTTTCTGTCACTGACAGCATTGAAACTGCAACCATATTGCAAGTCTACAAGTGGGGATCAGTTAATTTCAATGGTCATGATAAGGAAACATTTGTTCCACATGGAAGAAAAATGTGTTCCTGTTTATTTATAAACAGTGAAGTCTGGAAATAATATTTTATCAAATTTTAGTGATGGAAAAACCAAAAGATTAAAAGCAAGACTGACTTGTTGGAAACTAAATTTCCATTAAAGCCCCTTTGTTTCTTTAGAACAAAGCCATTAGGAGACTTATTTATGATGGAAGAAAGAGATAGCTTAGGCAGCACTTTGATTGTGGTGGAATTAATAGAGATATTTCATGGGATGTCTGTTGATCATACTGTGTCTCTTCTGCCCTCTAACATAAGGCTCTTATAGTGTCACCGTTGATTTCCTAATGCTTTCTGAGATGTTTTCGGATTGACTGAGGATTTATATCACCCGAAGAGCGTAACAATGGTTTTCAGGGGAAGACTGTCCAAAGGACTTCATGTCTGTCCTTTTACTGTTGTTTCAGCATTACTTGACTCTGTGACCAAGATGTAATTTTCTGCACCAGAAGACAAGAAAGAAACAGCAGTTGTTAACAAGTATGTTCATGTGTTACACCAAAACAAGTGTTGTACTTTTTCACATTTATACTTTCCTAATCTAACTATGTCATGTAGCTAAGCTTTCTGTTGCCTCAAGATAGAATCATGTTCAGATTATGTGAATCATTCATAGGAGAATCTCTATCTTAAAAAGTAATTGCTTATATGACAATGATTGAAAGAAGACTAAGAGAATGCCAGGCAACACTGGAATGACTTCATAACCCCCAGCACCTGTTTCAAAGAGTTCCATTCCAAATATGGAAGATGGCATTACTCATCTACCAGTTGATGCCTTAAGCTTTTACCTCTCTTAAAATGAACAAAC
This sequence comes from Rhipidura dahli, assembly GCA_013399225.1. Taxonomy (NCBI): domain Eukaryota; kingdom Metazoa; phylum Chordata; class Aves; order Passeriformes; family Rhipiduridae; genus Rhipidura; species Rhipidura dahli. The sequence continues at coordinate 1,397,150 of VXAC01007103.1, read as the reverse complement.
AATTAAAAAACCCCCAAGCAAAAAAAAAAAACCTTGCAGGTCCCCTTCCCACATCCACTTGGAAATACAGCCTTAGCCCAAAGATTCCCGAGGACAATAGAACTCCAGAAAGCTAATTGTACATACATTAAATACAAATGTAGCTACTGTACAACAAAGGTGTATTTTGTGGATGGATTAAAACTGGCATAAAAATAAACTTGAGAGTTAGGTTGTCCTCTGAGCAATCCAGTTGAGATAGGAGCATTCACAAGTCTGTCATTTCAGTGACAGACTTCCTTCATTTTATATGGTGTATTGTTCATTCTAGTCTCAGTTTAAATAACAGAGGAAGAGGAATTTCATTTGAATTTTTTTATCCCTAGGTAAGCCATGCCTGTTGCAGCTGATGTAACTGTGGGGGACCTGCCTGTGAGACATAAAGGTCTAACTCCAGCTGGAATTGAAGGATTACAAGGTTTGTACCAGCTGCTATTTATTACAGCTATGGACTTTGATCAGTGGCTTCTTTAGTTTCTTTCTAAAAATGTTTCTGATGTTGCCACTCACAAAATTAAGTTCAAATACCATTCAAAATCTGGGTTAAATTGTGAAAGATGCTGTGACCCATTCTGTGTTTAAGTTGCTTGTTATAAGAGCAGAGTTACTGTGAGATGCTAAAAAGTGGAAATGTCATTGAGCTATAACATTCAGCCTTCCAGAAGAAAAGAGGACTTTTTTGCTGAATTGAGGACAAGGAGAGATCCATTTAACAAAATGGGAACCAAAAGTACTATGCAATTCTGCTATGTTACTCAGCTGCTATTAGAATAGAACAACTGGGCTTAGTCCTGTATCTGAGTAAATTTAAATAATTATGAGTTAATCTTTTCAAGCTTCAAGAGAGTATGTTAACTTCGGAACAGATTAGAAAGCATCTCTTTGGTAATGCTTATTTTTAGATATTATCTTTGACAGAACCTGGTTACTTACTAAACTGTTACCTTTACGTTGTCTAGTATGTAAACAGGTTGTTGTATAATTTCAATTGCTTTTTTTTAAATCTGTAAGAGGAAGGAAAAAGGAAGTGATTAAAATGACAATAAATCTAAAAATATTAAAAGACTCACACAGGTGAAAAATATAATATTACTTGAAAATTTGCAGGGTTCAATATTTCAAAATGAGTTTTGACTTTGAACTACATGCTGTTGAATGTATTGAAGGTATTTTAAAGTTGTCTTGGTTTGGGTAGAATTATCAACTGCACAGAATGTTAAAACTCAGCAAGCTGTGTAACAAATCAGTCAAGAAGAACTGGAGGACAGATTTCTTCATGTACGTGGTGATCACATCTTACTCAAGCAGCATGCAAATAAGCAAGAGGAGAAAACAAAAAGGTATGGGGTTAATACTTTTATTTTAGCTTACAGTAATATTTTTGTCCTTTAAAACATCAAAAAATAAAAATGCTGATTTCTCTGAGCACTTTTTAAAAAGGTAGCAAAAATCAATCTTGGGAATTAATTTTTCTTTTAATTTCTGGTTGTGTATGTATGTCTTTGTGGTGGACTGTATTAGATCTCCATGTAGAGAGCCACAGCACTGTGTCACTTTGGAGCTGGTACCCTGGCTTCAGAGCTGTGCTGTCAGAGTACAGCAGGTGTTCTGGGAACTGTAGAAGAGGCTGTAGAAGCCTAATGATTCATGAGAAATTTAATTCTGGAGTCAAAATGGTCTGTACAGTGAGATTCCACCTGTATTTTTGTGCTTCTTGGGCCTTCAAGGTGACTGTCATCTACCCTTTAGTCTCAAGCTGGGCCAGGGAAGGTTCAGGTTGTACATTAAGAGGAATTTCTTCAGAGAAAGGACAATTAAACCTTGGAATGGATTGCCCTGGAAGGTGTTTAAGGAAAGACTGCACGTGGCACTCAGTGCCATGGTCTGCTTGACAAAGTGATGTTCAGTCAAAGGTTGGGCTTCATGATCACAGAGGTCTTTTCCAACCTAATTGATTTTGTGATTCTGTGATCGTTAATGTACTCAAGCAACTTCAGGCTTATTAAACTTCGTGCTGTGCTGGCAAACCAGTCGGGGCTCAGCAGAACTGTTTATGGTGTTACCGCATTGCAGGAAGGCTAATTAATCCAAAAGCACCATGACTCTATGCTCACATTGTGCTATACTTAATAAAATCACTCTGCATCCAAGCAAAGTGTGGCTAACAGATTCATAAAAGGGCAACTGAAAATATTGCTTCTGTAGATGGGACTATTTGATAATTTTTTTAAGTCTAAAGTATTCTTTCCTTTTGACTCAGTATTCAGGAAGTCAGGAACAAATTGACCAGCATGACATAACTTCCATCTTTTCTGTAAGGCTGTTGTCAGGTCTAAGATGGTGGAACAAATTAATTGTTTGCTTATTCTAAACAACATTCCCTGTGTTTCTCTTAGATGACTTACCAAATGCACTTGTCCACTTAGGTAGCATTACATGGAATGTCCAGATTGGAATACCTGAATTAATACTTTATGCCACAGAAAATAAAAAAATACAGTGTTTGCCAAAGACAAAACTTAACTCCTCAAGCTAAACTTCTTTTCCAGCATTCCTCGCCAAAACCCTTTTAACTAGAAGTTTGGAATGAATTTGCAGTAGAAGAACATTGAAAAAACTTCACGTAAACAAAAACCTGCTTACAGTCAAGTAACATTCTATGACATCCTGAAGTTATTATGGATTTTTTTTATTGTTTCACTTTTGTTCTTTTAAGTAGAAGCTTCTGTCCACAAGTATACAAAAAATAAAACAAGTCCCTTTAAAAAAATGAAGTGTGTCCTTATTTTCAGTTTTCTTTCTGGGCCTTCAAAAATAGATTTCCTGCAAACCAGATACAGGTCTTGAAGATGTGCAACCAACTTTGTAAAGCTGTGAACTTGTCTCTCTCATCAAAGCCACCTTTTCTTTCTTTATACGCCAAGTTTTTTACATTCACTGCTGGGTATGTTTTCTGTTCGTGCATGTTACATCACCCCCATGTGCCCTCTCTGCTTTTTGTTCTAGCTTACAAATGTTTATCAAAACTAAGGGAAATCAAAGGTACAACTCTTGAGATACTAAAAGCAAAATTTGTATCCTTTGAAAGACAGATGACAGCCATACCCTCTGTATCTAATTATATTCTGCAGCTAACCGTTCCTTCTCCAAAGCATGCTGGTAGTATTTGCCAAATATAAAATTGAGTATGGTAATGAGAACTGCTAAGTCTCTTTTTCCAAAGTACCTTCTTAAATACCTCCACCTATATATTTTAGCTACTTTAGACATGAAATATATATATTTAAATCCTAAAATACTAGAAATTATGTATCATTGGAATGTTGCATATTATTAGCATTCTTTCAATAGTTGAATGTTCTGTGGAATTGTAGCTTTTATAGTTTGCCCCACCACATCCCAAACCTGTAACTTTACTTAACAGCGTGCAGAGGTTCCTATATAAGGTCATGCGTTAAAAATTACATTTAAGCACCATATGGAGTAAATATGTGTCCTCCCTTTACTAACCTTAAATGATAGGAAACTGTTATTTGTCAGTGCTATAAAGCAGATTGCTGCACAGTGGTTTCAATTATCTTCAAAGAGTTCTTCACAGGCAGTAATAGTTATATCAAAACCTGAAATTTATTATTCAGGTTCTATGCTGAAGTCTTCACAGTGATTATGTTCCTTTCAACAGAATGCTTTTTATGCTGACTTTTCACATTCTTTTTCATCTTTTTTATTATTTTCCCCAGAATGACCAAGTTAATACAGCTTGTTAATGATAAAAAAAGTCTGAACAGGTTGGTGGCGGCCCCAAGTGGCTGGGTCAGGCCTGGAGCTGGAAGAAAGAATTGAGCATTGGCTCAAGAAAGAGTTCATGAGCTTGAGAAACAAAACGAGAGCCTCCCCAGCAAACTCTTTTCAACCGGCCAGCAGCTCCAGATTCCAGGCCATAGATCTTATCCATACAGCTGTGTCTTTTATTAGCAGTGGTCTCAAAAAAGTGAGTGAGGCTGCTGGTATGCTAGAGCATACAAAGAAAGGTGTAATTCACATTTATTAAAAACGGTGAGTTTTTATCAGTACCCCTAATAATTGCTTCACTGTAACAAGCCCATACCCTTTTTTGTTCATCAGTGGGCAATAATAGTACCTGTAAGCAGAAAGATTGTTCTTTCCCCTTGTTCTTGTATTTGTTTATAGTAGTCATAGCTTGTTTGCCTTTGAAGTCCTTATTATGAGAATCCACAGTAGTCTGGGTTAAACAAAAGTACAGATTTGAAAAGACAGTAGCTATCAGGCAAGTTTTCTAACAGTTAAAATCATTGGACTTCCTTAGTATAACTTTCTACATGTTAAAGGGTTATAAAAGTAGTGTATGAAAAGGTTTAGTGTTGTCATGTTATAACAAAGTTTCACATCTGTAGTTTGTTTGCACATGTTTTTCCTTTTTTAATTTCAAGGTTTGTTCTAGTGTCTTGATACATGTGTGCACAGCACTGTAGACTTGAAAAATCTATCACACGTGTGGACTTTGAAAAGCAAATACTGCAGTACAGCCATCCATAATGGTGCTTTTTACTGTCGAGACTTACTGCTTAAGGCAGTCTCACTCTCAGTCCTTTACTTATTGTAGTTACATTTGGAACTTACACTTTAAAACATTCATATTTACATAGGGACATTTGTAGAAGTAGTTGTACTCAGTTAACTTATACACTGAACTGATAATGTGTTTTAAAAAACCCCAACAAACAGTTACAGCTCCAATTCAAACCTGAGTCATCAGAATTGTCTCCTTAACATCCAGGAGCTATGGATCAGGCTGCTGGCCAGTTACACCCTCACACCAGTCTTCATTTTCATTACTTTGATTCAGGTATATGAGAACAGAAACAATTCTCGTGTTTTTATACAGATTAAAAAAAGGGTTTGTCCCTACCAATTTGCCTCTTTAATTTATATGTAGAGCAAGTTTTGACAATTTTAATACACCTATATTTTTACACTTCACATCATTAATTGGGCAGTTTTATTCCCAAAATCAGTTTGTTTGGTTTTTATCTTAAAAATGCAGAAAGAGGGTAGAAATATAATGAATTTACTCAGGCCTAGTGCTACCAGATAGAAGAGGGTAACTTGGTTCTGGAAATACACATCAAATGTTGATATGGCAGAGTTGAAGGACTTGTCATGAAAACAAATACAGTTCCAAGATGTCCTGTGCAAAACTAGGATTGGAACCATATTGATTAAGGCAGAGATTCTTAAACTGAAGAAAGCATGAGTAATTGAAAAAAAAAAAAAAAAAAGGAAAAGTTGTCCATAGAACATCCTGCTCAGGTAAGAATGTTCAGAAATTTTGCAGAAGTTCTGTTGTGCCTGTCTGCTTTTACAGGCCTTTTCCAAACCAGAGGGGATTCTGGTAATTTGAATTCTCTGAATATGCAATTTCTTGAACACATTTTCCTAAGGTGAAGACTTACTAGAAATGTAGTAACCAATACCCAGAACTTGAACACAGTAGTATTGTCATCCATAAGGTCAGAGAATACTTCCTATAATATTCATTAGCACAGACTATTTCATGGTTTTGTCTTGCATATATTCTTGTCCTGCCCTTTTGATCAATGATGGTAAACCCGACAGACTGGTGTTGTCTATGTGCCCTCTCTTTTTAAAGAACTGGACTCTTAAGTTTGCTCACTCAGATTCATTTGAATCTGAATTTCAAATAATTTTTAATGCAGATCAGAAAATATGCAGGACACTTACCCAAAAATAAAATGCCTGGAAAAATTCAGGAGATCTTAGCTGTCTCTATGGTAGGAAGAGACAAAAAAAATCCACAAAGAATAAATACACCTTACTGTATCTGTTTTGTGTTTGACTGCTTTAAAAATACCATATCCAATTGCTCCAAAAGATGTTCAATATAATTCTTACAAAATTTTAGGTGTAAGTTTATATCAAGCAATTTAATGTTTGTTAGTACTCATGAATAATTTGGAGTCTAGAAACTGTAGAAAACTATTGGCCTTGTATAAGGGTAGATTAGCAAATTAGGTGTAACTGTGCAGTGCAGCAAAGTCAGGCAAACCTGCATGCAGAATGGGTTCATAATAAAGCCTCTTTTCTTTCTCTCTGTTACTTTTGCAAAATTCTAAGCTGTGCATGTATTTTCCCCCTTTAGACTCTTTCAGTTTCAGACTGTTACCTTTAATTGTATTAAGAATCTAATATGGCATGATCCTGCATTCCTTACTCATTTGATTTTAATGCAAGTTCTCCTTGGATGAGAAATATGTCATCAGTTCTTTAACTACCTTTCAAGGGAGGGACCCCATTATTATGTGTGAGCATTCTTTTGTGCATCAGTGGTGCACAAAATGTTTGCTATTAAATTATTCACAGAGTCATAAGTCTCCCCTGTTCAGAATTTCCTTTATATCGTTAAAGTAGGTTAAAGAAGTTGTTATCTTAAATTAATTTCTTGGTCTGTGCCTACGGTGAATTCAGAAAATACTTAAAATATTATTTTCATTATTTGAAAATAATCTGCTGCAAACAACTTCTGTGCTTCATTTTTGTATGAACACTCTTGTTCAAGTACAGCAAATAGAAACTGAAAATAACATCTAAATGCTATGTCAACTACCATATTTATGTGAAAACTTTTAAGGAGTTTGAAAGCAAAGATGAACTTCAAATTTAGCTTAAAAAATGCTTAAATAAAGTCAGGCTTTAAAAACTAGTGCAGATCCTTATTTATGTTTATCAAATTACTTGTATCCAAACCATGATAAGTTACTATCTGTGAGTTCATGTTTGAAGTTCTGGAAGTATTTCCTTTATAGTCTATTTCTAGTTTGAAACCTGATAGAAAGTATGCTAGTATTTGAGAGTTATTGTGTTTGACTGAAGATACTAGGAAATAAATTGAAAAGTGTCCACCAGTACATATGTAGTGTGTGTTCTATAATTTTGCCATCAGAATACTTTATGGAAGTATTAATCCCCATGTTTTCCACATCATGTATTTTTGATGCTGAATGAACCAGAGCCAGAACTTAAAAGGATACATATATGATATATTAAGGAGACTTTCATTAGCTTGCTTTCTTGAGAGTCTTGTAACTGCTATCTAGAATGGTCTGTATGAGTTTTTTTACTGCATAAAAAGATAAATAGATTTATATGTTCTGTGTAATTCTTATTTTTAATCTTTATATTAGCAGAGAAGAAAGTGTTGATACTGGGAAAAAACCTGGACATTTGGGTGACCAATAAGATCATCTTAGTTCATCTCAGTAGCTTGTCTTTGAATTTTGGTATTATTACCAGCTTTTTCTTGTGATTTGTAAGAAAACAGGTGGCTGTCATCCTGCTACGTCACCATGTAAAGACAGTGCTGAAATTCTTTAGGAACTGAGTAGTGCCCAGAGAACTGGACTTCCACCAATCTCTTTGCTGTAGCACCGTTTGATGTCAGCCTGCTGTTATGTTACTGTCAACCTTTAGCAAAACATTCTTTATTCTGCTACATGTTAAGAAGTTCTTGTGATTGAAATAACTGTAGTTTCCAAATAGTGAAGCAGCCACAGTTAATCATTAGTCCATCATCAGTGAGAAAGGGAGGTACTGGTTATCCTGAGTCCTATAGCCACAAAAAATCCAGTAATATTTTAAAGCTGCCTTTGCAGCTTCACTGCAGTTTCTGTCTAACATAAGAGCTGCATAACAGAGCTGAGTTCAAATGCAACACTGTTTGAGGTGATTATTGTAATGTGGTTGCAGTCGATGTTTTTTTCCATTTTTAATTGGAGTTTGTTTGGCGATTCTTTAAGGAATGTGTAAACCCACCTTAAGGGACGATCTTGACCTATGGATTATTAGACTAAACACATTTTTAGTACAAAATTTATCTACAATTAGCTTGACTGCTTGTAATTAAAAGATGGCCAAAACCACAGCCTTGTGGTTTGAGGTCTGTGGTACACAGTGTGCAAGGTAAAGCATTAATTCTAAGTAAAATCATTTTGCAAGGAAGTATCTTCAAATAACTTAATAACTCATAGTACTTTCCAAAAACATCTTTAAAGCCATCAACATTTTTGAAACAGGTATTTGCATGTTTGTGCATATTTTTTTGTGTTTTGTTTACTTGATCTTTTAATGAAGAAAGCTTATTTGCCCATCAGTTTTTAATTCCTTTGACATTTTTTGCTGCATTGTAACTCTGGATTTAAATCTATTATAGCTGTGTTGTTTAAATCTATTAAATGTATGTAGATCTATTAGCTAGTACTGCACATTCATGTTCTATTCTTCTCTGCTTGGGACTGTGTGTCTGTCTTGGCTATCGGTGTATTTGTGGGTGAGACCAGTTAGCTGAAAAGCCTTTTGCCTATTTTGCCAGACGGAGGGCAAGTGGCCCTGAGAAGTTTGGTGGTGATATGTATTTTATGTGCTTGGTTTTCCAGTTTTGAATGTGAATGGATAAAGTTTTTGAGCCACTAATCCAGTTAATACAATAGTTAGGACTCCTTAAGAGTAGTCTCAGTACTGTATCCATGTCCTGCTCATATGGAAGCAAAGACAAGATGCAAGGGATGTGGTTTAATTAGACCTCAATTTTATTAGCTTAGCCATCTGGGATTTACTGGCATAAATTTGTACAGTGGAGGTCAAGATCCTTTCTTTAATCATTTCCTTCTGGTGTAAGTTGCTATCAGTGTCCCATTCCCACACAGCTGGTCCCCAGCCTGTTATTGGGATTCCACTCTATATGCTTTTATTCCAAATGATAAGAGTCCTGGAAAAGAGATTGTCTCTTTAGTGTACTTCAGACATTAACCCCAAAGATAAAGAGTCACTTTCTCCTAAATTCATTTTCCATTTCAGACTTTTAAAGCCAGCATGAAGATGAGGTTTAAAGGAAGGATAGAGTTCATGTTCCTTATTTGTGCAGTTGTGATAGAAGGCATAGAGATAGATCAGTTTGCCCATTAATTCATGTTATTGCCTCTAAAGAGATATTAGTTCCTTTTCTTTTTCTGGCTTCTGTTCCAGCTCTACTTCAATGTGTCCAGGTTCTGTGGCAAATTTTATTACTTTCTGGGCACTAAAGAAAATATTGATTCAGCCATCTCAGTACAAGTTTAGTCTTACTCATTACTTTAAAGGAAATATTTGTTTAAGTGAAAACTACTAGTTAATTTCTATTAAATCTGTATATAACCCCTATTTTTAAGTAATATCAGAATACCTGGGCAGATGTTCAGGGAGAAGAATATACCTACCTGGGAGGGAGAAGCCTTGTAGATCATCATTTTCTATTCTACTGGTTTGTGACTTAATTTCCAGAAAAATGATCCTTCCCAACAGAGTCTTCCTCAATTAACTGTGCCTTACCCATGAAATCTGGAAAGATCTCATTGTCAAACAGCAAGCTCTTTTTCATATACTTGCATGCAATGGATGTTTCTTAGGCATATTTTGTTTAAATAAATAAAGAAATCGTGATTGGTGTAATGCACTAATTAGCAATTAATTGCACATGCTTTCTCTAGCCCTTACAGTTGCAAAAATTGCAATGATCCAAACAAAAAGTAATTTTTCACTTCTGAATTTGAATAATTTGCTCCACAGTATTAGTATCTAAAACCTGTTTAAATCAAATGCTGTTTCATTCACTGATGAAAAAATAGTTAATGTTGACTGTCAGAAGCTATGGAGTTTACATCTGTACATCATAAATTTCACTATCATCTGCTCCTTTTTCTACTTAAAAAGAAAAAAAAAAGAGTCCGCTTAAAAAAAGAAGGGGAAAAAAAAGCCTTTGAAGGCATCAGAACCTTTTGTTTGATGTGTGGAACAAGATTAATAAAAACGTGCCACTACATTAGCTTTTAAATAGCTAGCATGAGACAGTGCTGCTGTCTATACCCACCACAACTTTAATTTATGTAGATAACATGTTTTAGACACATGATAGTTTTAGCAATGAGTTAGGCCTATTTCTTGGGGAAGATCTCAGATTTGTGACTGTGTTTATCTTCTGTGTAAGGACAATTAACTGGGCAATGCCAAAACACAATAGCATTTGATATTTTGAAGAATAAAAGGAAAGTATTTCATGTACTCAGCTGGTTTACAGATGTGTAAGCTTAGTAGTCCATTCTCTTGCTGCAGTGTAGCATTGTGACAGTAAGTCCAATATGTCTAAACTAGATAAATATTGGAAGAGAAGCTACCTTTTCAAATGTTAAAGATTTATGTTGCCTTTATAATAATTTTTATTAATACAAATCATCCTTAGATCTTGTAATCTTAGAATTGTAAGATTAGACATTAAGTGATTTTCGTGTAGGTAGCACACCTGCAGCATGTTTCAGTGCAAGCCTTCAGGTGCTAAAATTTGCTGAGTCACTTATTTTTAACAATGTTTGATGTGTTGGAACTTTAAGAGGAAATTCCATAAAATGGTCTTCTACTGGCCTCAAATACTTCAGATGGTGGAAAAGTGAATGGAAAACAAATAATCACTTTAAGTATAGGATGCAGGTTTTTTTTCTGTCAGTAATCAAAGATTCTGATGTATTCTTTGAAGCTGCTGTATCATCATGTTTATTTACCTACACTGTGTAATATGAAATATAGAAGAAGAAATTAATTTGTTTATTAGACACTAAATCTTCTCCCAAACATATTGTAGGAAGCTGATTTGCAAAAGAGTTCAACTTTTCAAAACAAAACTAATATGATACTTCATTTTGTATTTTTAAGCTCATGATTTATTTCTTTTTATATTTGAAGACTAAACATTCAGGACTCTGTGGAAATTATTGAGGTCTGTAAACAGCTGGTTGAGAAGAGCAGTGTTCTTTCAGCAATCAAGAGATATTTGGAATTTGGTCAGTACATTTCTGTATTCTCATCACATAAGCCTTTGTAAATGAAAAAAAATACACAGTTCTTGTTGTTGAGTCAATACTGAGTACATGAAAATGAAACACATATTACATTTCTTTCAAGCTGCTCCAAATAGAGTAAGGATTTTTACTCTTAAAGTTTTTTTTTCAGAAGGACGTAGGAGGTCTTAGTGATTTCATCTGCAAAGTCATCCCAGGCAGATTGTAAGAATGAACTGAGTTGTCTGGCTACTGAAAGAGAGTCCCGATGATTTAAAGAGAGAACTTTGACTTAAATATACTGATTTACCAAAAAAAGGGTACCAGACTCCCCTCACTTTATCAGTCTTTGATAAAGCTGGGGAGGTTTGGCTATTTTGGAGTATATATTTGATCCCATTGGTAAATTTGTTGCTTCAATTATAGACTGAGTATTCAGCATGTCATAAATTATAATATTAAATATGCTAATCTGTGGAACTACAGATTAAAGTACTGAAGAGAGTCACTTCCCTTGAGTGGTTGGTACAACTGCACAACTGCAGTGTAGAGAAGTTGGTGTTCATTTGTGCAGTATTTATATAACCATTTTCCTTCAATGAGTTATTTCTAACTGACAACAATATAAAGATGTGTTTCCCAAAGAAATAAAATTGCAGACTAGAAATATTCAATTAAAATCATCAGCCTGATTATTGTCATGACTTCAGTCTTGGGATACTCCAGGGACAGCAAGATAGAAACAGTTTGTATATAAGGGGAAAAAAAGGCTGACTGAATACTCAGATGTAGAAGATGATGCAGGTGAAGAATTCATTTTAGAAAAACACAAAAATAATGAGGTTATAGTCATGGTCCCCTTAAAATTAATGTGGGAAGCTAATCCAAAATGCTCAGGAGAGTAGCAGGGACACTGAAGGAATAGAATCAAGTGGAAGCAAGGAGATCCACTTTTCAGGTGGATGCTTTTTGTAATTTTAATGAGATCATTCAGGAGAAGAAATGCTATTGATGGATTTGCTTTCATGTCTTTTGGAAATTAAGGAAAGAGATAAGGATGAAATCTATGAAAGGGGCTTTGCCAAGGTGTTTAGTTAGTTTATTTGTTTGTTTTTCTTCCTATATTGTGTGTTAAAATGGAAGAGAACTTCAGGTAAAAAATTGAAGCTGAGAGATGGGAAAGAAAAAATGAGTTTGCTTGGGCAGTTGGAAGGGTTATAGACCTTAAGGATTGTGATTTTGGTAAGAAAGAAAATAAAATGTGGAGAGAATGAAGACTGTAAGAAAATTATTTCTAAGGTGTAATTCTTTGAAGTTATTACAACAGAGTTCAGAGATATGGGACAGAGCAAGAGGAGCACTGAAGAAAGATTGTTAAATACTGATGAACAATACACTTTATTAACTCCGTGAAATAAGACTAACTGCTAATGTTGTTTATTTTCCATGACATTTTCCAACTCAGAAATGAGATTTGAAAGGTTGAAGATCAAATTGGTGGTTGGTATTCAATGGGGCTTTATTTATTTCTTGTATATTCAGATGCAAGTGAACCTAAACAATTTGTACAGGATCCAGATTCAGCTTCTCCGTTTAACTACTTTTTAGGAAATAGTATATTGAAAAAGTTGAAGCTAACTTTATTCTGCATTATCTATACTCACATATGTATGTAGCATAAATTTTCATACAGTCATTTTATTAAACAGAAGATTGCCTTGTGGGCTCTGTTGTTTCAAGTGATACTTTGAATGTGATTTACATTGAAATTCTTAATGAATGAGGCTTTATGAAAGTATTTGTGGAATGTGGCCACTATAGTATTAACTAGTATTCTAAAAATAGAGGTTCTATCAGCATCCTTCATTTAATATTAAAATTGGTTATATGTGCCTTAATATAATCCATTGAAATAAATGAAAATGTAAAAGAAATCAGAAGTCCCTCTTTAAAGTACTGCTAGTAGGAAAATAGAACTGACTGTATTAGGATTATGAAAAAATTGTATCTCTAAGGGTTAACAGAGCTGTAGCAAGCTCTGTGATTACTGTAACCGTGGTCAACATTCATTTTTGCTTGCTGCTGCAGTGTTTTTTGGTCAGCATGTCTAACCACTATAACCACAGCAAAATCTTTTAATTGCTTAACAGATGTATTTCTTGGTCGTTTTCATCATGACTGAACTGAGGGTTTAATGTTCATGGGAGCGCCAAGAGTGCCACCTTCCCCTGGCCATGCATTCAGTTACTTGGATCAAGAGTGTCTCCTGTTGACCACGTCGAGAATATATACACTAAATACTGCCAGAGGAGACCACTGTTGGAATATGCAGTGTTGTAACATTCTACTAGGTATGATTTATTTTATTTTTTTCTGGATATTCCTTCCTTTCCATAGAGCCTAAGGAACTTGAAGACCAACCATGATGCTTTGTTAGCAAAATGTGATGAACTGAATGAACAGCTCAAAGAGGAGCAGTTAAAGTGGTTCCATCTTCAAAAGAAAAATGCAATCAGTAACTGTTTCAAACAGAGGGACGGAAGAGGTGAGGTTGTGGTCAAGAGCTACAATCTTTACTTTAGATAGTACATACAGGTGAGGAAAAAAGAAGTGTTGGGACACCTTTTAATGGAGGAGATATGAGTAGACCTTTCAAACACGTAGAAGACTGACATGGTACTATATATATTTTTATCCTATTCAGAAGAAAAACTTGTGACCAAAATTCTGTTTGAATTTCATAGAATTGTGAACCACATCTGGTCCCTGTGCCACACTGTCCAAACATCAGTGTTGGAACAATATTTGAGGTTAAAGCATAAGATATCATATCAATTGTGATACTAAGCAAGAGGCTTATTAATAGAAAAAAAACCCACAATACTTGGTTTATTGATCAGGTATTGCTAGTTTTGAATATTCATTGAACCTGATTTAATTAGAGTATAGTGTTGCATCTTACTCAGCAGTTCAAATCAGTCACTTCTGTTTCTTTGTCTAGTGACTCCCAGAGACTTCTGTCATCACTAACAAGTTGTCCAGATACAGGGCTAAAAATCAAATGGTTTCTTCCCCATTTTCTTCAGTGTATGAGGAATAAGAGTGTGCAAACTTACTTGGTTTTTCTTGCATTTTGTGGCAACTTATATTTAGTTTTTCCACCTGCTTTACCTACTGTAAATGTATTTTACATGAACCAAGTTTACCAAGGTTACCACATAGATACTTCCTCCAAATCTTCAAGGTGTTGTAATGCATAGAGTAGATATTCTCAGTTTAATTATCTCATGTCTTTAAAACCATATCCGGCTTAGTGAGTGTTTTGGAAGCAAGGGTGTTTTGTTTCTGTAGTGTCAATAAAAATATTTTCTGTGCAAAAGCCATACACTAGCTAATAATGATATTCATTTAGTAAAAGGAAATTTAAAAATGTAATGCTTCAGGTTTTTATATTATTTTGTATAAGAAAGAATGTTAATAAATAATGTTGATCAACTGCAACATGCTAGTGTCAGCTTCATATAAACAGCTTGAAAAAGACTGAGCCAAATGTAAATCCATGTGGATTAATCTTCTTATGAAGCTTCTAAGACAGTTGTATTAAAAGAACAAATAATAGCCTGACATTGCCTAAAAATTATTTGCTGTTTCTGCTCACACATTCATTATAATTTCCTTTCGTGCTGGGCATCACTTGAAACTTCCCTCTTCATTTTAGTTACAGGAAAGAATAAACAATTCAGAAAGAGAGAATGAACTCCTGAAGAAAAACTGTGATAAGCTGCATAAGGTAAGTTAGGGTTTGTGGATACAGAAAATTTGATTCTGGTCCTTTTTTAGTAGATCTTTATATAGTGTGTGCTGTAATGTGTGTATACATATTTTGTGGTTTTGCACATGGTAAATATGTTCATGCTGCAGTTCATCGTATGACAGTGGAGATGGAAACTTTCATGGGGCTCTGCTGTATTTCATCAGCTCTGTTGAAACATGCCAGTTTCCATACTTGTTCTAATTCTCTTGAAATAGTAGACTGCTTCTTAAAAAATGTATTTAAAAGTAAGTAGGAGTCACTTTATTTCGAACATAAATTCAAACAACTCTTATTTGAATTTCTAGTAGAATTTTAGGATTATTGAAAGAAGAATGCGTTTTGGTAGATATATATTCCTTTGGTTTTGTCTTGGGTTTGGGTTTTTATTTTTGGTTTTTTTGAAAAAAGTGGGGTTTGAACATTTGTCTAAGTTCTTCTAGCATGTCTCAATGAACTTCCATGAAATCTCATTTTTGACAGCTTCTCCCATGTTTATTTTTGAGGGGTGGTTTGGTTGTTTTGGTAATAGCTGCCATTTCAATTCTGATTCTGCTTGCAATTTTTGTGTAGGTTCGCATGAGTTTTTACAAAGGTTCCTATACATAATGGGATGTATAAGTTTTATTAGCAGTGCTTAAAAAGAAAATGAAAATGCATTGTTAAGATATGATTCAGAAATTCTCTGGTACAGAAAAGAAGTAATTATAGTCAGTTGCCACAAGCACATTAAAGGAAAAATGACCTTCAAACGAACTTTTTCCTTTATTGTGCACCTGTATTGTCTTTTACACTGAGGAGGGTTAGAAAATAAGACACATATCCTAGAGCTTATAATTGTAGAAAGTACATCTTGAAGTCTTTTCTTGTATCCAAGTTATTTCTTCTCTTAAAATTTGTTTGGCTTGTCAGTGTGATGTCTATCAAAAGAATACCAATGACTAAGCATAATAGGAGTGATATCAAGTTTTGTTCCTATTATTTTTACAATATTTGTCATAATTTTTGTACAGTCTATGGTGAACTTAAAAATTATAGTAGTAAAAATCTATGAAAACAAACAGCTCTTTTTTTTTTTTTACTTAGGAGATGCAACAGTTGTATAATCACAATATTTAGAATTTCATATGGCAAAGTTGATCACTTGTCTCTATGTTACTTGCTGTAGATTTCTCCAAAATTCAGTCATGTCATAAAAATTTCTGATTATGTTCTTGTTTATTCTCTGTCATTATTCAGAGAAATAATTCTTACTAAGAAATCAATGTAACAATCTTGGCTTGAAATTTTCTGTTCTACTTAATAACATAATGGAATGACTTAAAAAGATATTTAACTACAGAAATTGAAATAAGCTTCCATTATATCACAGTAATCTATAATGTGGTGTTTCTTTTACTAAAATGATCTGTCTTTTCATACATTCTCATTGAAACATTGATTCATGTTTCATCATTCCATGTTACCTTATAGGTAACAGTTAGGAAGAGAAGGATTAAATAACCATTTGCTGGCCAGCTTTTCTGGTTGCAAAAAAGCAACCAAAAGCTTTTTTGGTTTGTTTGATCAATGCAACTTTACTGCAGCTTACCTGTAGTAGCAGTGGATAGACCAGTGTCCACAGTTGCCAGTTAATTAATTTTTTTTTTTAAATTAATGGAGGCAAAGGTGCATAAACCCATTTTTTGCTAAAGGTATTTTTGGGAAATTTATTTGATGTTGATGGGAATTTTGCCAAAGCCAAGACTGCGGAACTGGATCTGAAAAGTTTGCAAAGAGCAAGTATGAATTTGTGCATTGACTCTTACTATTTAGTCAGTATCCAAGAAAACAATTCGTTTGTATAAAAGGTTTGGAAGAATTGTTTTCATATGACCTTGTAATGCAAATCTAGCAATGCTTAAACTCCCTCCAAAGGAAATGGTGCCAGATGTGGTTGACCATTATAGTTACACAGATGGCTCCAACTCCAGTGAAATACAGTAAATATGAAAGAAATTCCACATGAATTCAAGTAAAAGTAACCTTAAAATTCAAAAGAAGAAAGCGACACGTGGACTCAATTCAAACTGACATAAACATTAGCATTGTATGGGCTCGGATAAAACCTGTCTTCTGAAGTGTTCTTCATTTAAACATCTAAATTCTTAACAACTATCATAGTAATGCTTAATGTTTTTTCTCCCAGCACAGTCTTCTGAAAAACTGAAATAATACCTGGCTGCATCCTTATGTGAAGTAATTGTACCTAAAGCTGATGAACTCATATATAGCTGGCTGTTGGGGTCATTCAGACTTGAAAACATTTTCAGAAGTGTGAAAACTTGACAGTATTTTTTTTTTAAGAGATTTATGCTTTCCTTATAGTAGCCAATCAATCTTTAAGCAATAAAGAACACACTGTCTCTTCTGTACCTTTGCAGTGCTGTGGAATGGTAGTGGGTTCAGTGCATTATATTGCCTGCATATTATCTTCAAAATTACAGGAGAGTGGTCCATGTATTACTGCAGGACTTAGAAGCTTTGTTTGAGTTCATGCATGCTGTGAAAACAGTCACACTACAAGATGCTCTGTGAGAGAACTGTGCACATAGGTTAGATATAATATGAGAGAAAGACAGAGTACAGGGAAATACAACTTCTTAATAAAAAATACGTATCAGGAATATAAAGCTTATATACTTTAGGGTTTTCAATTCATGCTGTAATATTTCATTTCTTTAATCTTAAAGTCATTCTTCAAATATATGCAATATAAATGCACTTCCAGGTACTCAGAACTCTTTCAGTCAGCCTGTAGAGTCTGTGAACCTATGCGGGCTGTCCCTTCTGCATTTCTGTCTCCTCTCTTGTTCTGGTCAAGGCCTGTTACATAGATCTCTTGGAGAGATAGGTGGATAAATAGGCAGGTATCAGAATATTTTTAATACGTTTTTGTATGTAAAATATAAAGTCTGTTAAGTGATGAGCTTCACCAAAGAGTTGAGGAACTGACTTTTTTCGTTTACAAAACCCTGCAATTACTGATTTTTCAGAGAGTACAGAAGTGAATAAACTGGCTTGTGCTTGGTTAAGATTGACATTTTTCCAGTAAAAAAGACTGCAAGTATTAAAAAACAGTAACTTGAAGACTATACCACTCACTGTCTAATTTATATGAAAACTCGTTGCACTGCTTTGTCTTTTTGCCTACTGAGAATTACACTGTAAATTATATAATGAACTTAATTTTGTTTTAATCTGAGTAGCACTTTTTGTTGTGGTTTCAGCAGTTCTAATTCTGTGTCCATGCAATCCTTATTGCATATAGATTGGTAGTTTACAAGTAAATAATGTGTTACAGACAAAACAGTTATTCTAATTTCTTGGCCCACCTCTGGTTTTTATTTTTTAAAGTAGGAGAAAGATTACTTTAAATGTGCTTCTTAATCAGTATCAGAATTGTTGTTTTACAGTATGAGAAAACTGTTGTCACTTTGTGGTCAACATTTTTCTTTGAACAGGCAACTGACTTTATGCTCTGCATGTTTCACAGATTTAAAAGAAATCAGGTGGATGATCCCAGTTCTCTACATTAAGAGGTTTTGTATGCGGAAAGAATGGTTTTGTTAGTTGTCAGTTGCTGAGGTTTGGAGTTGTGGATTACTCTGGGATATGCATCTGAATTCCTTTTCTAGTCCCACAAATGTTGCATGCTGCCAACTTTTTGACTTTGGAGCTCTAAATTAAGGCCAGTTCCTTTGCTCATCCCACAAACTCTTTCATGTTTTTTAACCGCAGCCTGAGAAAGGCGCCTTGGTTTCAACAGCAGCAGACCAGCATGTGTTTACTTAATTCCTAAGACATGATGACAGTGGTCTCTGTGCCACTAAAAGCTTTTTTCTTTATTATTTTCTGTTGAAGCTGATTTCTAAAAGTTTTTCACATGCCATATGTTTTATTACAGTGTCTTCTGTATGACCCATGAACAGCAATGGAAATCAAAGGAACAGCAACTGAAACTGCAAATTGCTAAACTAGAGACAGCTATCAAATCTGATTTAGCAGACAAAAATGAAATCCTCGACAAGATCAAAGTAGAAAGAGGTATTTTTCTGAAAAAATCTAATATTTTCTCAAGATGTGAGGTCATACCTATGTTGAAGTTCAGGAATATTGCCCAGAAAATTTTAATTTCTGTTTCTGATGATTTCAAAGCTGCCTTTTAAGTGAACATTTGTACAATATGCTAAGGTTATGACTAGCTATTAAGTGCAAAAATTGACCCAATACAGATTATATGCTGAATGAGGCTCATTTTTTTTCAGCTGCATTTATTCTTCTTCTGTTGGATTAATACTTAAACTCCTTATTCAGTATTTCTTCTCTCCTCTACATTGAAAGCTCTAATGGAAAAGAGGTCCCTCTGACAGTGTCTCTCAAATTATAAGCCACTATTCTATTTACTGTACAAAGTTACATGAAGCCTATACAGGCCCTTGACCATGTTTAATTGTTGTTCAACTTCATTTTTCAGTATGCACTGATTTTTATTTACAGCTATGTACATTTACAATAATACATTTTTCTTCTAATCTACTGAAGACATTATTTCATATGTGTTTTTCCCATGCTGTAGGGCAACTACTCAGTGAATATTTAAGACTTTGCAATCTCTTTTTGTATCTCAACACTGTGCTCTATACTGTGGCAATATATAAAGTATACAAAAGAAGAGCACAGGCAGAAAGTAACCTGAATATTTTTAGACTTGATTCTTCAAATGTGTATTTTTAAAATGTTATATTTCTGTGAACAACCTAATGGAATGAAGTGGACCAACTTGTGAATAGTTCTTCTTATGAGCATGGCTTCAGTTCATCATGTGCTTACCATTAAGATTCTGAGTAGCTTTATTGACATCTAATACTAAATTGAATTTTTAAACATTTTCTTTGACCACAGCAAGTGTTTGCAAAATTGGCCTTAAGTGATACTAAAATAAATAAAAATACCTTAAGCTACATTAATATGAAGTTGTGACATTTTGACAGCTGTTACTGACAGCTTGATTATGTAATGCTAAATTTAAAATTATATTCAGAGCATGAAAATATCATGGGTTGTACTATTACTTGATTAACCTGAATGTGGAAAATTAGGCAACGCTTTTGTCTTCTGTCCTTCCTGTGGGCATAATGTTTAAGTGGCAGTCTTTGCCTTCTCCACATTGCACTTAATAGCTTCTTGTACTCGTAACTGTATCAGCAGGGTACTACACTTTCAACTGCTAGTGGGTTAAATTACTGCAGCTTGAGTAGATGTTCTAATACCCTTCAAGGCCTGTGTATCTAGGATTTGATTACAGCTTCTTACCATTGCTACTGCAGAAGTATTCACAGAATCACAGAATGGTTCAGGTTGGAAGGGATCACAGTGGGATCATCTCACAGAATCATAGAACATACCGAAAGAGGCCCACAGGGATCCTGGAAGTCCAGCTTCTGGCCCTGCACATTTTGCTCTTGTTTGAATGGAGTTTGTTTTGCCTACCTACTAAAAATTACCAATATATAGCTGGGGGAAGTAGTGAACAAATGGAATAACTTCAGAATATAGCTAAGTAGGTATTGAGAACAAGTGGTTTGGCCACTTAAACACTATCAAAGGTTTTGGCAAAAGTATGGTTTAATACGAATTTGTGAAAACATGACTTTACAGTTTCTTGGCTCACTTACTACACAGATTAAAGCATGCAGAAGAAGATCAAATTAGATGCAATTTGGAATTATTTATACTAAAGTCAGGAATGGGTAAGTGTGCCAAGCTATGAGATAGCAACATTCATACCATAATCAATTCACATACACAGGTACAGTGATGTGTGCACCTATTTCTGTGTGTGTACAGGTACCTATCAATCTAAAAGGTATCTACCATGGGTTCAGTGAATAAATCACATCAAATCCCTTTGTTTTTCCCAACAAGCAGGGTTTAGACCTCGAGGACTCTGGAAATGTGTGGGTGGGGATCAGCCCAAGCCTCGCTGTCAGCGATGGTCCTTCTAGTGTGGCAGAGGTGAGGGTCTGTGAGCCCTGGGAGGTGCCCCATGCAGGCAGGTGCACAGGTGCAGGTGTTGGCACTGCTGCTGGACTCCAGGAGAGCACAACAGGGCCTCACTTCTCTAGGGTTTAAGATGACTGGCTTCAGTCATCACTAAGTTTCCATCCTGGACATAACCCTGCGATGTTGTATCCATTGATGAGGTGTTAGTGGATGTGACTGAACTCAAAGGGAGCCAAGGGAGTAAGATTACCACAGAGTAAGTTATGCTCTAAAGACATTTTACCTTAGAGAATGTTTATGCTGTGTAACAAGGCTGATTCTTTTTTATATGATATTATTTTGCTTTTGAAACAGAAAATACTGCATAATTTAGTTGTAAAATTGCTAACTGAGTAAGATGGTAGTGGAGTGGGTTTTTTGTTTTCGTTTGCTTTTTTAACTGAGTCTTGTAAAACTGAAAGAGCTGAAACATAAATAAATCTGGAAATCTAAGAGGCTGTATATATGTTGACAGGTACCAAATGATTATAATAGTTATGTTTTCACAAATATACATAGTTAGAGAATTTCTTTTTACTGAATCAATTATTTGTTACTGCAGTTGACAACTTCTCATTGTTTCCTGTGCTGCATAAGCAATACCATTGTTTAAAGGCTTTGTATAATGAATATGGGTCGTAACTCTTCAAGTTTTGAATTCTAGTAAGTTCTACTATTCAAGGGGTGTTAAAAAGACTGTAAGTTTATCTTTTTATGTAGCATATAGGACAGGAGGTTAAACAAAAAAGGCTAGCAGATGATAAGGTGGAGATGGCTGAAGAAATTTAACAGGAGACAGAAAAGCTCTCACATCTGTCAGAGGAGCAGTTAGCTGACCAAACATCAATTACATCTGGAAATGAGACAGAAATAACTGAAGAATTGGAACCAGAAGGTAGAATTCATTTTTATGAATAAGTAACTGTATTTTGTCAATAAATCTATGTCTCTTTCCATTTTCTAAAGCATTTCTTACTAGCAGTGGGAGCTGCCTCATTATGAGAAGCTCCATGACAGAAATTATATTCTGGTGTACTTTATAGCTGAAGCTGGGTAGTGGATATGGTGGTGTTATTTTCTTCCCAAATGGAAACTGTATTGTAATTGAATGCAAAAATCTGGTATCTGACCTAGATTCATAAAATATTAAAGGAAACCTGGCTTCTATTTTAAATGTCTTTATATTCTCCCTTAGAACTATGCTGTTCTAAAGACTTTTTTAATGAATATGCTCCTTTTGTCTGTAGATAACAGCCAGTGCTGCTATTGGAAATCCTTTCAGACAGTGAGAGGGACAGTATGTCTTATCATATTCGTGACTTAAAGTTGTTAGAGTCAGATTTATTTAAAGATTGTAAAAGGCAGGTCATCCTGTTCCACCTCTGAGCTTTAACTGTTTAGCATTGAAATAAACCAAATCCATGATACCAAGTTTACAGTAAAAGCACAAGCAGAATGCTGAAATTTCACATTCATTTGTTTGCAGCTTCTCTGTAAGAATACATTAGAAAAACTGGAAAAACATGGTGTTGAATCCCTATTGTGTTTATAAGTAATTTGCTTCAGAGAAAAAAAAAAACAGAATGCTTTAAAAATAACCCACTGGCATACAGAACTATTTTTTTTAATTTAAAAAAAAGATACATTATTGTTATGTGTGCATAACACAAAGAATAAACACGGAGGAAATCCACAAATTCAGTTCATGTTCCTGTGTAAAGCTAACAGTTCTTCATACCTCAGTTCATCACAGGACTCATATCATTCCAGTCCTCCACTTTCATTTGGAAAACACTACTATTTTTTTAATAGACCACAAAAAAACCTACAGTTTAGATGACTCTAAAGGTCATTGATTAGCAGTGTTAATCTTCTGCAAGGAAGAGATTTGCCTGGCACTTACTCTTCATTTGTTACAAAAGCACATCTCTTGCTATCAGGTTCCTCAGCAATTCTCAGATGGACAATACACGAGGTTTAACCACATTGATCCTGTTAATGTTTTTCAGATCAAGGTGATACACAAGATGATGATGCTGTTGAATCAGTAAGAACTGATGGCAATGACTGTATTATTTCAAGTCCATTATCCACCAGTATTAACCAACTGGGTCAGAATGTTTATGACAATTATTTGGCCAGACTAAAAAAAAAATATTTTAAGCCTAATGCCCTCTATGAGTAGTTTTGCTGTATCTAATATCAGTTTTTAGAAAAGTTATTTATGTACAGTATCAAATCACTTAATTGTACTTATTTTTCTATTATCATTTGTGGGTAAGTAGACTAATGATGTTCTCTTGACTTATTCTTGAAACCAGCAATTAATTAGTCATAGTCATTAGTCATATGACTATCAAGTCATATATACAAAATAACCAGCATTAATACAAATTTGGAAAATTTACTTTGAACAGTATTTCAGTAGGACTGTTCTGTTAAAAGCAAAAGTCATACTTTTTGATCTTACCTTGAGTGAAGAATCTTAAAAATTATAAAACTAGTACTTAAAATTGGTGACTGTACTTCTAACAGTTAATACTTTTCTAATCTGCCTTAGCTTTCTTCTAAAGAACCAGGGCTGTACCATTAGATCCTATCAGACTTCATGGTTTTTAATGTTCTGCAATGTGATATCCTAGAGGTAGCTTGATATTTTTTTTAATGCTCTTTTCAAGGCTGTGAAGCATCCTACAAAGCAACTAGCAACAAGAAGCAATTCTTTGTATGAGAAATATTGCTCCCTTTTTTTAAGCTGTGGAAGGGGTTTAGAAATGCTATCACTCATATGTTCTTCAGAAAGATACAGAAGGTACTTTTGAAGACAGAATTGCATTGTTTATATGTGTAATGTTAAAAAATTGTCACCTGTAATTTTGAGAACTAAAATGACTACTACTCATCTCTATTAAGTCAAAATATAACACACTTGTTCTGTAATTTTCAAGTCATCATGTATTTTATTTTATCACAATTATTTAAGAGCATTTCTGTGAGAACTTTGTGTGTAGATTCATTTCATGTTAATCAATTTCTACCTTTCTCCATTGATCTGTTCCTCTGGTAACAAAAACGCATGTTTGATAAAACAATAAAACCTCTGAACTATTAAGACAACAAAATATTTGATACAGATTGGATTTTTAAAATATGCATTAGTTTATATGAATTCTTGGGTTAATTATAGAATACAGCATGTCAAAATCATTATTGAATTTGTATTTTTTTAAGATTAAAAATCACTGCCTTTTATCTTTTGAGATAAATATCCTGCTGGTAATCAAACACTGTAAATAAAACTTGTGATTTTTAGAGATCGTTATGCTAATTATCCTCTAAATCTGAGTTGTATACCAAACTGTTTAAGCCATTTAAGATCATACTGGGTTTTTTTTGCATGTTGCAAATTAGACAGTTCATGGTTATTTCTTAGATATGTTGATCATAAAGGGTATCTAACAGATTTTCCAGTACTTAACTGTACCACTTGCTTCTTTCTCTTTTCTTCTTGTCTATGATGTATGATTAATCATAGATTACTTCATTTTGTTTCATTTCATTTACAACATTTATGAGCTTCACTTTGTCGGTATGAAATGCTTGTCCCCTTCTTTCCTTTCCAAAGTGGCATAATTAGTGTTAGCATCTTTTTTAACAGGCTACATAAAGTTTAGTGGCTGGATTAAATCAAGTCATTAACATAATGTGCTATACAATTTGCCCCTATCTCTTTTCGTTTCCAGTACATCAAAGTGCCACAGAGTGCCAGTGTAATTGGGCCTTGCTAGCTTGTCAGGTTCAGTCAGGCTGATGGCTGCTGCTTTTACTAAAAAGCTTCCAGGCATGATAATTAATAGAGAAAAGAAGTCTGAGAAATGTAAAAGTTTGGACAGTTCTCTATGAATATTTCATACATTTGAATAATCAGAAGTTAACATTATCAATTTGATGTATAATACATTGATTAAAAGCCTTGTTTCAGATCCTCAAAATAGACATCAAAACTGTGAATTTGCATTTTCTTTGGCATGGTCTTTATATTTAAAAAAAAATAAATTAAAAAAATCTTTTCTCTTCCATCCCCTCCTCCTTTGTACTCCCACATCTATGCCATATCCTTACAGGAAATTATATAGCATTCAATTTTCACAATAAAATTTACTGCCATCAACTTCCAAGTTGTCTTAAAATGTGCCATAGGACTGGCAAACCCAATTTGTTTGGTACTGCTCTGTTTTTTTCTGTAGATCTCTCTTGTTTTCTTGCAGATACCATAAGTTCATTCTCTTGCTTAAAAAACAATTTATTGATAACAGTCATTACCTGTACCCGTAAGTTAAGATGTCAAGTTCTAATTAATTTTGACATGAAAATCTTTCTTAAACAGCAACAAAGCAATACCAATTGCTCTTGATTCTGGTGAAGGACACATATTTGTGCTAAGGTGAGAAGTTCTAAAGCTTCAAGCTTATGTATAGCAAAGCAGTAGATACTATTCCTTTTATTGTGGGGTTTTTTTGTACAATTACTTGCATAGTGTATTTCTGTCTATGTGCTAGCCATATTAATTGAAAAAAGGAAGTTATTTGTATGTTGTATTGCAGTTTTAAATTTTGGCTGATATGATTTCTCTTTACACTTATTTTTGCAGGACTTGAATATCTTTGGTGTAATTCAGTGAGATTTTTGAGTGTTCAGTATTTTTCCTCAACCTGTCTTGTTTTGTGAATATCTAACCTAAATTTAGACAATTAAATGTTAGGGTTTTAGTATTACCCTGTGTTACTGAGTTGGCTTAATTCTATTGTGCCAGAAATACTAACCCTTTGTATTCTCCAAGTCCTGTCTAGAACAAACCTCTGTTGCTTTGTGCTTTTCTTCTGTAAGAAACCAGGGAAGCAAAAGTGCTGCACCAGCATATTTGATAAAACAAGAAATAAAATCTATGAAACAGAACCATCTTATCAGAGTAAGATAAAAATAACTTATTAAACTTTGTACTCAGTACTTTTAAAGACTACTGATTGGTCTAAGATTAAAAAGAACCATTTGTCATTCTCTGTCTTTAGGGTGGTTGTTTGCCATGGGGGTCCCTGTAATCTAGAAACTAAAATAAAAGAAAGTTTAAAGAATCCAGGAAATACCTAAGCTGTGTTTTGCCACTGATAAAATGTGAGATGACAGAAGTTTGAGTAGACACTATGCTGAGATGATGGATTTACAACTTCTATCTACCCCTTGTCAAATACACTTTGAAGTTGTAATTGAAAGCATGTACATTCTTTGTGATATAAGAAATGAAAGAAGAGGGAGAAATAATATCAAAAAACACCAAACACCAGCTTTTAAAATGATCAAAAACTACAGAATCTTGAGTCATTACTCATTATTTTTTAGGTAACAAAACTAATTAGTCAGAATGTGAAATTAAGTAGAAGACCAGATTTAAGGCTGAATCTGTAAGCCCACAGGAAAAGCAACAGGAGGAATTATTCTCAACCTAGCTGGTAATTTTTCTTGAGGTTACGAATACAAATGCTTCTCAGTTGCTTACTGGAGAGACTATTTATCAGAGCTTATGGACGTGGAACTTGTGGTGACTTTACAAATAGAATGTGTTTTTCTGACTGGAGGACTAAAAAGCAAAGGATGATATTTGAAACTGAGTTTTAGTTTGATTTGTTGTGATAAATATCACCAAGCATCATTTTTTCACAATATGCATATTATAAGAATCAAGTTCTATTCATATTTGAAGGTCTGTATTGTTCTCACACAGTACTGTAATGATAAGGGGAGGACAGAGTATCAAATACTAAGTATTAAAACTCTAAATAAAAAACCCAACAACATTAAAAATGTTCAATTTGATGCAGTTTTTCACTGCAGATGCACACCTAACAAATGAAGATGCTATACTGATATTTTCTGCTTTCTTGCCTTTCTAAGAGGTACTTTTTTTCCTAAATGGATTAACTTTCAAATACAGATTTTTGAAATTTAATTTATTTTTAAAATCAAGGCAGAAGTCTGTGATCTACATATAGAAAAATACATGCACAGCTGTATATAGGAAGGCAGAAATCCCATTATATTTGTTTTGGACTGATGCTTACATAATACTTCTACTTATTTCATCTTATTTGTGTAACTTAAGTTTTGGTGTGTAATAACGTACCAAAACTGTACAGGTATCTTTTTTCCTCAAGGAATTTTCTGCCTTTCATGATTTTTAACTTAAGGATCCTGCTTCCCTTTGAAATGAAAGGTAGTTGTAAGTTTACACAACCTTTGTTTTACTTAAATGTGTGACTAGTTGGTAGCTGTGTAGCTAACTGGCTTTGAGATTTGATAGAGTTGGTATTTGGTTTTTATTTTTTCTGATAGATCAATTATTAAAAAGTGAAATTTTCTCTTTGAGACAGTCTGTGAGAGTAGGTGTACCTTAGTTCAGGAGAGTAACAGTGTTGCTTATGTAGCTTTCCCAGCTTCTTGGGGAGAAAATAAAATTCAGAATTATGGAAGTTTGTACCTCACCAATCCAACATGTCCAGCTATATATATATTTCTGCATTTCTTCATCCCTAGAAACAGTTTATCTTTAAAATCTGCTAGTTGAGCCAGTGCCATGGGCAAGGTGCAAAACTAAATCTTTAAAACCGATTCCACTTGAGGAGAAACACTGAACAATTGTATGGTTTCTCTTCAGAAAGGGTATGAGGCAATCTGAAGAGAAAGCACGCACTATTCAAGTGATGGGAAGTTCTGTTATGAGCAAAGTGCAGATGTGACTTCATGTTCAGGTGTCTAGTTGTCATGGTTGTGGTGGGAAAGCTACACTTCCCTCAAGAACTTTGTATTTTCTGAAATGTTTGATGCTTTATACTGAAATGTCATTTTGGAAAGAAAAAGAGGACATTGCTGGTGCATTACAGATTTGCATAGAGAGCCAGGAGTGCCTAATTACTGAAATGGCTCAAGCTGTGGAAAGTAATTCATGCCTTTGTAGATGTTAAAGGTGAATTTATTCTGGTCTGAAAAATGAATGTCAGCAACCAGAGTTGTCTTCATAGTCACAAATAGATTTTTTTGTTCAGTGTGTCCTTAATTCTAGTCAGAGCTGAAGGGATTGCATCAAACCATGTTATGGTGCTAATCTTGGGCCATTTCATTCTTCCCCTGGCACGTGGCAAAACAGTGATGCTGGGGAAAGATTATAAATGCCTTTCCCTCCTTCAGCAGGGATTCACCTCCTAAAGAGCTGTTCAACAAGGAGAGATCTATTTGTTCCAAGTCATAGGGAGAGTCTAAGGTGTATGCACTTCAGTGAGTTCCATCTGTGTGGAGAAGAAACAGGGAGTTTTCTCACATATACACCAGTGTGGGGAAAAGGTGAAAAGAGATGTTATTCCTCACATGAACATCCACTGCATATAGGACTAGAATAATTTTTTTTCAATATATATTTGTATGTGTATATGATTCTGTGTTGCCCTATTAGTCATAATTACTTAATGAGTAATGTTTATGTCTCTGTGCACTTGAATTACATTCACGTCCCTGTAATAGCATTCTTTTGTGGCTCTGTTCTGACATTGTTAATAAGATGATCACAGGAATTCAGCACTTGATAGAGGAAGAGCATTATTTCTCATTCAATAATATGTTTGTTAATCAATATTCATAGTGATTGAAATATTGATAGCAAATGGATGATTACCTGTGTTTATTGGGGAATGGCTTATAGTTTATCTTATGCGCTCTTTGCTTGAAATAGAAGTGAATAAGTAGACTCTGGAAATGAATATATAAAATGCTAAGGAGTAAAGCATGCATATTTTTGAGCATTGGTAGACAGAGGATTCAAGTTGATCTTACAGTTTAGAAGTTCCCTTTATTTTGAGGTTTTCAAGGCAATACAGTAGTTAAAACTGTGGATTAAAAAAAAAATAGGCATACTGGTCCTATAAGCAAGGTATTTTCAGCTTGGCTGTTCTGTGCAGAAAGCACATATTTTTTAAAGCACTTATTTCTGTGGGATACTGTTGACTATTTGAGATAGTTGGAATTTTGTTTTTCACATCAAAGTGTTAACCATTTATTGTGACCAAAAAAGAAATCAAAATATGGAATATACAGCTGCTTCAAAATGTCAGTCAAAACTAATTACAGAATTAAACCAAGGGTTTTTAATCTCAGAAATCAGAAAGGTGAGAAAAGTTAAGATTTCAAATTCGAATGTAATGTCCACTGCATTTAGCACTAACCTAATCCTAAAGCTTTTTGAAGGAGTTTGGTGATTCTTCCAAATCTCTGGGTAGCATTAATTACAAAGAGTTGGTATTAGAGAAAGCATTTTGACATAGGCTAAGTATCTTACCCATATTTTGTTTTCCTCACCTGAAATTAAAGCACTGAACAGTTTCTCTGAGACATTTTTGAAAGTATTTAATATTCTTTATTTTAATATCTACCCATTCTCTGTGTTAGGTGAAATTTTGTATTTTATTTTGTCTGTAATGCTTAAATGTAAAGAGTAATTTTATTCCCATTAAATAGAATTATTTGTGGGCAGTAATTGACAAACTATCCATTGTTTAGTTGAATAGTACCTAATAAATGAGACCAAGGCTTAAAAAAAACAGCTTAGGAAAAGATTTAAATAATATACTTCACTCTGCAGCATAGAAATATAAATGGTTATTTAAAAATGAATTCCTATCATATATTGAATGCTACTTATATTTTCAGCATGGCTACATAATGTGGGTGGTTTTGTATTTGTGATAAAATATGACATCATAGCTAATGCTATTCTTAAGCAGTTCTATATTTTTTATTTGTAAATATCTTTTTTAATCATTTTTATCTTTTTTAATCATTGTGTTCTCTTTTGTATATGCTGTATTCACATTTAGTATCAATAAAACTGGAACTCAGAATAGTCTTGAGTGTTAAACACTAAGATAATTTGTTATTTTTTCTTAAAATTTTCTAATAGTATGACTCAGTTATTTGCTTTAAGTTGGAAAGCAGAATACCTGATTTACACCTCTAGCCTTGAAAAAGTGTAATATTCTTTGCCTACTGTATGCAATTACAAGTGTTAAATTTATGTCAAACAAATTTTAAGATATGTAAAAGGAATACTTTATAATACAGGATATTGTATTTGGACTTGATTCATAAGCTACTGTCTGTGTACAAACTAATCTGACATAGCTGCTAAATACTTTGGGGTATTTAGCATATCCCTTTAAATACAGATGCTAATACATCTGTTCAGTGCAAGAAGAAGAGAGTTGTTTCTGAAGTAAAATTAGACAATAGAGCCAATTTCATTTTTTATGCATGTGAATGTAGAGTGCTTGAGGTTATTAGTTGAAACTGAGTAACCTTTCCAGGCTTTCATCTCTTTCTTTTCAAATTTGAATATGAAAAGCATATTCAAGTCAGAGACCATCACTTTAATGACATTTGGCAGTCATTTGATTTATTAGATTTTAGAAAAAAAAATTCCTTTAAATATTTCATCATTCTATGCTAATCCCAGTAATATTGCCAGCTGAAGCCGTGTACCTGTATTAGTGGAGACAGAATGGTGTGGAATTTTTTCTGTCATCCTAGTAAAATTTCCATGAATCTACTGAATAATAAAACAACCTTATTGAAATATTCAGATTTAGGTTTTTAGTTAAAGTCTTAGGATACATAATAAAAGGAAACGTCTTTTGAAAAGAGGGGGTAAAATTACTTCATCAAATATTGAAAGGACTTGACAGCAATGGAAATTGTTCTATATGATGGATATTTTTACAATAGGATACACCTGCTTTTCAGTTTGATTAATCATATAATTTGCTTGGGGAAATGTAAGCTATCTGCATAATAAATTAGAATATTGACTTGCAGTTCGAACACTGAATCTAAAAGCTAATCTTCTGAATATGATTAATACTTCAAGTGATTTAAGTTTAAAATCAAAAATTGTCAAAATATTTCCACATAGGGGAAATATTTTTAATAAAGATATGAACTTGAAAGAAATGAAAGAAGTAACAAGAATTTTTTTTGACATTTCTGTACTCCACTGTGTTGTGTTTACTCTTTGAAGAATGTTGTCTTTGAATGCTCACCTACATACTCCACTTTGGAAACCTTGGAGTGGCTTTTCTTTCTTCACATTACAGTTACCTAGGGAAGTACTTGTGACTTTCTGTTGATTCTGACATTCATACTTAAATACATAAACCTTATTGCAGTATATCTTTACACAACACTATAGGCATTGCTGAATAGTGTGAGACAATTTTACAAGGAAGAGAAGAATGTACTTTCACTTAAAGAAATTAAGAACAGGTCCGATGAAGAACAATTGTGTTTTCTTTTATGATGATGTTAATTTTAACTTTTAAAGGTATGTTTGATTTAACTAGTCAAGTTCAGTACATGAAGTTGAATTCTATTTAAATGCAGTTGTACTTTACATGCCTAACTACCTTGTGATTTGATGGATTTTTATTGAATGTGCTGGAGTCTGCAGTAGGCACTAACAATTCTCTTCCATTTGGAAAACTTTTGATACCTAATGTTACTGAAACTTTTTCAAGCAATTATGGGCTCACTTTGCTGCATAGCTAAAAGTAATGGCAACTGAAATTAGTCGTTCAGATAGCATTAGTACATAAAGATAATCTTAACCTAAACTCCAGTAGGCTATGACTATTGCAAAAATATTTTAAACATCAAATGTCAGTCAGTATCTGTTGTGACAATATTCTCAACTGCAAGCCATGAGATTTAGATTCTTAGTGTATGTCAAAATCAATCAATCCATGGTAATTGGACAAACTACCCAATGATTCATGTGTGTGCTTGGTTTGCATCAACACTTCAAGAAACACAAAATAATTATTTTGCTTTGTGTTTTGTTTTTAAATAGGAAGTTGAAGGGTCTGAATTAAAATTACATCACTTAGTAAAACCAAGTCACAGATTACATCAGATGAAACAATACTGCAGCTGTGTGTAGAATGCAGATGAAACAATTTCCCTGCGGAGGACAGTCCACTCTCACT
This sequence comes from Rhipidura dahli, assembly GCA_013399225.1. Taxonomy (NCBI): domain Eukaryota; kingdom Metazoa; phylum Chordata; class Aves; order Passeriformes; family Rhipiduridae; genus Rhipidura; species Rhipidura dahli. The sequence goes on along the minus strand of VXAC01007103.1, from coordinate 1,365,237 downwards.
TCCAAACCCAACAGGTGGTCAGAGGAGTGACTGTAACTACAGCACTGGTGAATGTGACCTATCCCGGAGCAGGTGTGTTCTTTCCCTTAAATTCTATCTTAGGAAAATGCCTGCAATAAAGACTACTTCCTGTACATTATATTTGCACTTATCTGTGTACTGGTTGTATTTGTCATTTCCCCAAATATTTACAAATTACAAATTTCCCATTAGTGTTAGGAAATACTAATGATGATTTTTAAGAACTGAGATAAGAATGCAATTAATAAGTATAAAGTGAAAGACAAAAGTAGGCTTGTGTTAGAAATTGAAACTGCAATGTATTTAAATATGCTGGTAGGGCATACATTTTAGAATTAGGCTTTACATAACTAATTTTTTTTTGAAAGAGCATGATGAACTAATATTTCTATTGATACATGATACAGCAAAAAACCAACCATGTACAACTAAATTACAGTTAAAGAAAATATGTAATTGAAGTTGATCATCACTTGTGAATGCTCAGGGTACCTTTAATAAGAAATTTTTTAAATGAGATATTACTCAGCTGTATTTGGTACTAATACATTGCTATTTACTTCATAATACTTAATCCTGCATTTATGCAATCCTGCATATGCTAGAGCTGTAGACTCTAATAAATGAACATTTCAAAGTAGTTGATGTCAATACACAATGCAGTTGTTAACTTCTGTGACTCCAAGGAGGACATTGGGCTTTTTAAGGCCTTAGGAAAGAAAAAGAAAACCACAAAAAAACCCAGTAGTGCTGCAAAGTCCTGCATTCACTGAGGCTTCCTTCCATTCAATCAAATGGGACTTCTGGCATCATATGCTAAATCATATATTACATACATAAGAACTCATTTTATGAGCTGTACAATATTCATCTTTTTAGCTTCTGTAGAGACTTCTCCAAATGTTCTAGATAGGTAGACATAAATGAAATACATCTTTCAAAACCTTGTTGAAATAATACCATAAGCAAATAAAAGCTTCTTAAGGCTTTTAATTTCTCTTGCTTTTTGAATTCTCATTGCTTTGAATATAACAAGCATTCAGAAGGTATAAAAGTCTTACACAATATTCTGATTCCTGAGTTTAGTAGGTATGGTTTAAGCATGGTAGTATTTTATGTATTTGCTCTGCAAAGTTTACCTGAAAATGCAGGAAAGTTGCGATGAATACGGAATAAATTTCATCCCTTTTTAAAGATATTATGAAACTTCAGTGCATTTCAAGCTGTGATATTTGAAAATGGCATCATGATTTGGAGAGACTGTAATTCATAAGGCTTTCCAATGTAATGGTGCTGTATTGTATTATTTCTGTTAATCATAACCTGGCTGTGCAATTTTGATTTTTCTATTTGTTGCTTGGGTATTGATTATAAAACTCTTTAACTTCAAAATATCCCAACAAATCAATATAAAAAAGGTGGTTTTCAGTCTTAGTTGTTTCAGGACTGTACTCTGCAGGATAATACTAATATAGTTGTTATTTGCAGAGGTTTGCTTAGATAATTGGGTGTCTAATTTCTACTCAAGATTAGCTTTGCATATAGGGGGAAAAACCTAATGAGTCTGCTTTTTGATAATGCCAGTTGAGAAGCCAGTAAGATAATAGTAATGAAATCTGCATGTGTGTTTACTATAGTTTTGCTGCATCTCTTATTCATGTCTAATTAGATTTGAGTATGCTGAATATTTGAGGTTAATTGAATATTTTCTTTAATAAAAACGAGATTTGCATGGGTAGAAAGAAATTTACTTTGAGCTTAGAAGGAAACTAATAGTCTTTTAGACTTTTGCATGGAGAAAATTGGGGTAAGTCCATAAGTAATCTAAAAAAATCACTAATTCTTATAATAAATAAAGCATTTTATATTATCTGTAACTGGAACAGATTGACTGTTTTAAAAACATCTTAACTGCTAGAGAAGGCTTCATGAGATTCATTGCTTAAAAAACATTTGAAGTTTTTCCCATACCTTTTGCACATTCTTCACTGTCATTGTTTGGCATGTGAGATACAGAAGATTAACAGAACCTTGTTGAAAAACAGTATAGCCCAGTTCCAGTGATCTGGACATACAAGATCCCATGAATTTCCATTTTCACAGGTGGTTCAAGCATGTAACTTGGCATTAATTGGGTTTTTTTTAACTATGACTTTTTCACTAAGAATGGTTAGAAGATTATTTTCTTTCTTCCAGAGTCTTGGAATAGAAACTTGAATGGGGAGGTTTATATAGTGCAGGATTATGCTGCAAACCTTTTGATTGCCCATGACATTGTGTTTTACCTCCTGATAATTATAGTGACTGAGGAGCTATTGTGATTGTTACCAATGAAAAGAGTAATTGGAATATCCAAGAGTGCTTCCAAACAGCACAGTCCCATGAATTCAGAGAACAGTGAAATTTGCCAAATTATACAGTGGTTCTAGTGAACAAGCAGCAGAACCAGAAGAAAGATTTATGAAACCTTGCAAAGGTTTTACATGAAATTTAATTGGGAAGCTTTCTTTTCTCAAAAACTTTTCTCTGTCAGGTGAACATGTGACTATTTGAACAACTTGAAGTACAAGCAGAAGTAGACTAAAGGAACAGGAGGTGTGAGAAACATGATGGGATGGGTGTTTTATTAAAAATAAAAGGAATAGAATCTATCTATTCTAAAAGGTGCATTCCTCAATCTTAAGGCTTTGCATCAGGAAACATCGTTATGATTCTGTTTGTTCCTTTTCTACATTAAACCTTAAGACTGCGGAGCATTTTTTTATTTATTGTGATGAAACTCTCATCATATAGTCATTTAGTTTTGTTACAAGGTTAACTGTAAAAAGACTGAACCATAGCAGAACAGCAACGTTTTGAATTGCAAAGATTTCTAACAAGGTTCCAGGGTCATTATAATCTTCAGCTTCAGTACTTCTTTGGACTAACTTTAAAATGATCATTTTAGAGGTAAACTGTCACAAATTAATTTTGAATTATTTTTGCAATTAATTGGATAGAAATATGAGATGTTCCATGCCTTGCAGCGATGTTAATGCTTCTAAGTTCAGGCAGTACTAAGGGGTGCTATGAAAGCATGTTATTCATCAGGATCTAAAAATATATTTTCACTCTGGTTAATCATTTTCCCCGGACTTGAATGGAGTTCTTGTGCCGAATGTTTTACTTACTAGTCTGAATTTTTCCATTGAGTGAAATGAATTTGAACTCTTTAGGTTTGTTAATAATTTGCATTTAAAATTGGTTTAGATACAGTATTAGTAAACTTAGGAAATTCCATTTGGATGCTTATGGGAAAGGGAAGAATCTGTTGATGTGGCATTTCCTTTGAAGTTCTTTGGCTGTCCATCTGTCTCCCTGCTGCCTCCCCATCACTTCCTGTGGTGGCCTCAGGAGCACTTGGCCATGAGAGTAGCACATGTGGAAAGTCATCCACATGTCCAGAAGAACAGCAGATGACAATAACAGTTTCTTTTAACCTAATAAAGTAAGAAATCGTGAGCAGAAGCTGAGGATTCAAAGGCAGAACACCAGTGCTTTGCTTTCTGATAGCAGAGAAAAAGGTGGCAAATTGCAGATTTCTTTGATTGAATGACTCAGCAATGAAGTAACTGCACTGGCTGTTTTGTGATAGTAACCCATTCCTAACAGCAGCTCTGCTGGCCATGTAGGAGCTGGGGAACAGCTTTGGAGAAAACTGGAAAATCGATACCTCTGGAAGATGGGCCTCCTAGGACTCATAGAGATAAGTCCTTCAGTAAATCCCTCTACAAGGAAGTTAGCCCTTCTTAGGTCCTCATACTTCTGTGTTCCAATACTCTCAGCTCTTAAGCAGAGTTGATACTTTCTGTTTATACAAATAAGTTTATTTTGGGTAGCAGAAGACGGTATGAGATATCTTAAAGATTTCTGTCTGCACATGGGAAAAGGAAACCTTACTGTGATGTGAAGAGTGACAAAGAATTGTTGTGAGTACAGTGGCAGAGTAACTAGAAGAGAGTGAATATTAAAAATGTTGAAGTTTAATGACAGACAAATTTCTAGTTCCACCTTCTCCCTTCAAAACCAAATGAAAACTCTTCTGAAGAGCTATGTTTTGTTCTTAGGGGGCTATATTCATTCTAGTTCTGTCCTAGCAAAACCTTTTCAGTTTCATTTCTTTATTTAATTTTTTTAAAGTTCATTTAACACTTTTTCAGTTTTTATAATCTTTCACAGTAGTTTGCTGATATTTGCAGACTGATACCATTTGCAAGCAAGCAGCTACTTTCTCTAATATAAGGTGCCCAAAAGCTTCTTAAAGAATTTCTTAATAACCTGCTTTTCATTCTTCTAGTATGTTTTCCAAACCAAGGCTAACTTTCACTCTAGGTCATATTAATAGTGCAGAAATTAAAAGCTGATCCTTGTGTTTGTACTTTAAATTAAAACAATGAAAAGCTTTCAGAACACTCACTCACACTCCGCAGGCTGTGGATTTTCTCCAGTCCATTGGTCTAGAGGTTTCTCTTATTGAAATATTGTGGCAGGAAAGGAGAATTAAATTACTGAGGCTGTCAAAAAGGACAAGCACTCTGCCATACATTATCATTATCACTGGCTTCCTCAGTGGAAGAAAATGCAGTAAATCACTTCAAATACAAAGCAATAAAGACCACTGGCTTTTAAAATCATGAGTGCTATTGCCATTAACAGAAAGTGACAGCTATGTGGCATGCTTAGATGCTGCTTGTATCTTTTTTGACAGTGTGCACATAAACCTGCCAGTGACACACCAGTAGATCACATGACCTTTCAAATTTGATTCTAACATTGTTGCTTTTCCTTAGAAAAGAAGAAAGAAAGAAATGTTTATTTTTCTTTGTTCTTTTCCTCGTGCTCTTCTAAAAGGTGAAAAAACATTTGATACTAATAGTAATTCTGATTGGCTTTTCAGTGATAAATGTGGATCAGGCAGATAACTGTGCAGAAAGAGAGTATCTCAAGTCTGTTCTAAAGCCAGATCCTTTCACTGACAGGTACATGTTAGTGCTGGAAAACTATTATAGGTCTTAGTAACTAATGCTTGTAGTTCACCTAGTTGTTTGTCTCTTTTGAGGAGGTTAGACTGAGCAGTTAATACCTAACTAACTAACTAGAAAAAGGTTTGTTTCAGGTAGGAATGATAACTGTGTTCTGATGGGACAATTGATCTTATTTCTTCCCTGTGTGGATTTATGTGGCACAGAGTATTGCAGCCTCACCTGATGGTAGTTTACTGCTGTGGTTTTGGATTTGGTTTGGGAGTTTGTTTTGTTTTTAACAAATTCGTTCTGCAAAAGAGAGAATCTTTCAGCAGTATTCTATCACTAAGGAATCTGAAAAGCACATGCCTACCCAGAGTAGTGCAGTACATTTGTTGCTTTCTGAATTCACAGTACTACAAAGAGTCTAAGTGTTCCTTGGTCCTAGAATTTCCAGAAATAGATGGATAGGTAGATACATAGACAGGTCCATCCATCCATCCATCTAGCAGGCAGCTATTATGTAAATGCATATGAGAAAAAATATATATTTGTCTTGTCCAATTTCATAATAATAATGTTTGCTCTTATTCAAATTTTTTGATTGCGATAGTATGTGCATTACTTACACAGAATGAATAACATCCTTTGATTCCATTTTCTCTTGATGGTCAATCTTCATTAAAATTGTATAATTACTAAATTAAAGATTCATTTAATTTGTGGTGGAATAGAATACCTGCTGATTGTTGGAAGTGTTGGAGTTACTTGTAAATCTTTTAAATATGTATTTATTCACAAATCACTGATTCACTCCACAGTAAGAAGGAGTGTTCTCTCTTCATTTCATTTCTAGATCTGAGTTTCATGTCTTGGCCAGAAAACAGGTTTTACTGGAATGCAGCAAGCAACACCATGAAATAATTACTTGTTGGGATGGAAATATCAAACCCAAACAAATCTTAGGTTTGGAGATTTAAAAAAAAAAAAAAAAGAAGAAAAATACTTCACTTAATAAGCAAGCAGACAATTTATTCTACCATATAGAATATAAAGTGGATAATGTTCTACTAAAATCTGACAATACCCAGGTTCAAATACTCCTTTCTTTCTTTTTTTTTCCCCCCTAGGAAAAAATTAAGGATAGAAGGATAAATTAACAAAGGAAAATAGCTAGCTGCAATTTCTCCTATAAGCACTTGGATATTTATAATAATTATTTTACAAGCCTAAGGTGAATGTACGGTAAGATTACAGCAGGAACTTTGAACAGAAGCATTCATCTTCTACGTGTTGCTATCATGGTACTGTCCTCTGTGTTTGTAGGTGGGTTGTTTTCTGCAGTCCTTGATGTGTCTTGCAAGGCCTGTGTTGAAATTTCAATTCTGCATTGACTAAGTAAAAAGACAGGAAGTTCGTCAGTAGTCCAGTTCCCCACTTGATCCTAGCAAGAGGACCACCAAGAAACAAAATTTATGGAAAGATTGTGCCCATACACCAAAAGGTTCCAACTCTATGCATTTTAAACCTGGCCTAGTTAAATCTTCGACACATGTTTTCTATCACAGGCCTTACAAACTAGTATCAGAGCTTTTTCAGCTGAAACAGGAACTGAACTAAACTAATGCTTTAAAGCTCAGGAAACCAAATTATCAAGGATATAAATATCATTGAAAATTGCCTGCAGATGGTTTAGCCTGACACTTTATTGGTGTTTGCGCTAGGCCAAATTATAGCAACACAGGCAGTGTATTATGTGTATCAAGTAGTGTATTAATTTATTTTTTTCTTGTCACAATGAATGTGCCTGGAAATGATACTCATAATGATTGGACCCATATTAAAACATGAATAAATGGATAATCACATGCTATTTTTGTCTTCTAAAAGAAGAATCACTTTAATTAATAGCTCTTGAAAAAGATATACTATTGTAATATGTAAAATTATTGCTAAGCTGAAGTTGCAACTACAGGTTAATATTGTAGGTGAAACGGAACCAATTTGACCCTGAAAATACTGTATTTCACAGCTTTATACTCTTTTAGTTTATGCTTACAAATAAATAAATGTTAATTAGCATGGAATTTATATGGCAAATGCATATTTTTTGGAGTCCTAGAATCATTTAAGTTGGAAAAGAACTTTCAAGTCATTGAGTCCAACTGTTAATGCAGCACTGCACTTTTAAGTATCTCCAGGGGTGGTGACTCCACCAGTTAGTTCACTGAGCAGCCAATTCCAGGGCTTGACAACTCTTTCAGTAACTAATTTTTAATATCTAGTCTGAAATTTGTTTGGAGTGGAATTCACTGTTCATGAAGACAAGATTTCAAAATAAAGTTGATTTTTCTCTTTCAATTTCATTTATTGATGTGGAATCAATGTAAGTGTTTATTAGAAATGTTGATTTTGGTTCCACATTTGAATAAATGGTTTTAGTTGCAGAAAATGCAAAAATAATCAGTATACAAAAAATCAAGAAAAATATAGTGTTAAATAGAATGATATAAAATATATGAGCGTGAGGTAATCGGAGACTAGGAAAACTGTTTGAAATCCTTTTTAGATTAGTAATTGTTGCAGACTGCAAAGATAGTTCTCTTCTTTTGACAAGTATATTTTCTTTATGTTTTCAGAGAGTCATTGTCGCTGGTATTAATATGGAGATTTTGTCAGAATATTTATTTTTCCTATACCTGTACTGTGTGACATGGGAGGCCTTTTTGTTTTGTTTCTTTTTCTGTACAATAGGGATTCAAATTCCTTATTCAGTTAAGGAAGATATACTTGCTAATATTTGTTAAACTTTGGAATAAAAACAGGATACAGAATTATTATTGTAGCATCTGAACCCCATCACCATTTACTTACATGTCCAAGTCTCTAAATCAGTTAACAGGACACGTTTCTGGCAGTCCATTTAACTTTTTGTAACTGTGTCATAGTTATTTTTTATTCTTCCAGTGTTGTCTTTCAGCATTTTAAGAGTGTAGAAATTTCAGTCGTGTAGTGAAACTTCCCTGGTTCCTCTTGCCAGAATGTACTTGAAGTGTTGAGACCTGGAGGTAGAGGATGTGCTCTTCTGACAAGTGTCGGGAGAGACATCTGTGAAGAATGGAGGAATCCATTCCCCTAACAGTCACCCTGCTGTGATAACAAGAGTGAACAGCTTTATGCAAGAGGTTTCCGGGCTGATCCTGACAGGTGCACATTTCTTGGTAGGAAATGATTGTTATTCCAAGCAACAGACTATGTGAAGTCGTTGTTCTCCAAAGTAACAAAATCAATGTTATGGGATAGAGGATGCGTACAGTGTTAGCTTCACATTAATGTACTGAATTAATGCACAAAGTTTTCTACTTGCTGCTTAAAAATACTGGTCTCTGGAATAAAAAAAATAGAATCAAATTTGCCTACATTAGAGCTCTGTCCAGTCTAAATTACCTGCTCTTGTTAATGCCTGTAAGTGTTGTTCAAAAACAAAAATAAATAATTATTCAGGCTTTCATTTTAAAAGACATTTTAAGCTTAAAACACTTAACTGGTTTTTCACTTTCCATTTGACAAAAAAGTTTTGTTTAGTTCTCTATTCTTTCCTGCAGTGCCTAGAAAATATCTTCTCACATGGTGCTTTTTAACAGGATGATAAAATTTCTTCCTGTTCAGTAGTTTTGGGATTCCTGCAAGTGTGTACTGATCCCTGGTGTTAACAGAAAAGAGATCTGGAAATCAGCTACAAAGAAAGTCTGGGATACCAGGGAGAGATAAGGGACAGTAACGCTTTATTTATGTATTCATATTTTGTCTAAGATATCCTCTCCTGTAGACTTGGATATAAAGTAGCTTGATGTTACCCATTTGAAATTATGCTTATTGTAACATTTTGAGGTTGTAAAGCTCACAAACATTCACAGTTTGAACAATGTTGCCAAGACATACCAAATGTTAGCTCTAAATTCCTGTCATTTTGTCAGTCTCGGTGTTTTTGGCCCCAACACAAGCCACTAACTCAAGCCAGCTCCAACACAATACTGGAATTATGTGTTTGAAAGGAAAGCCATACTTGGAGGCAATGGGTGTAATTTATATTCACAGAAGAGAAACATATATTTTGTAAAGTTGTTTGTATAGCCATATGAACAAGAATTGTACCATGGGGTGATGGGAGGGGGGACAAAAATGAAAAACATTTCTGTAATCCTGTGGATCTACAGTTACAACCTCTCTGTCCTTCCAGTACAGCTAAATAATATTAAAGAAGAGGGGAAGATTTAAAAGATAGTCTTAGAGTATTCTTGTCATGGAAAACAGTGAATTTAATTGGTAAAGAGATCTTGTTTATGTTCATTCAGAGTAAAAATACAAAAACAGAATGCAGTTTTACCTTTTTTCTGTTTTGTAAGTTGATTTTTAACTCTTTTTGAATGTAATTTTTTGTATGTGTGTTTACCCTAAAATTTACAGTGCTCAGTGGTACCTCAGAAGATGAACAGGATCTTGAATGTGAAGATACTGATTTTGCTTTGGTCCACTTGAAAGAGATATTCCAGAAGCAGAAATATCATTGAACAAGACACTGATGGTAAGTTTTAGAGATCACTTTCTTGTAAACTTTTTAGCTTAAAAGCAATTTGTTGAATTTCTCTGCAAGATTTACTTTGAAAGTAATTGTTTGACATTGTGTCAAGAAGAAATTTTTTAATATTAACTAAAAACTTCCACATTTGTTTGCAAAAGTCTGCAGAAACTATTACTGTCATTCCTTAAAATATGTTTGAAAAACCAAAACCAAACAGCATCCCCAGCTAGTTGATAAAACCTAAGAACTTAAAAGACGTCTGCTTCCTGTAATTCTCTATTTTGTACAACATACTTCATTGTAATAGGACTATATATATATATATATTTATTAAAATTTATGTCAATAATTCTGTTTTACTGATGTCTGGATCTCATTTAAAGTTACAGTATAACCCCCAGAGTACATCCAGCTCCATATAAAACTGTGTCCTCCATATAAAACTGTACCCGAGACACTGTGAAATGCTGGGGGTGTTGGTTAGGGGTGAGTTTAGAGTGAGCACCCCTCTGAAAAAGTCTGTGACCAGCCCTTCACTGTGGCTCACCAAAGCAAGGTGAGGTGAGTAGGAGCTATGGAGTCTTCCCTTTCCTGGGCCATTGGAGAGTGTTTTTATAATGCTCATAAGAAGACTTGAGAAAGTTACTCAGTCCTTTCACAGACAGCGAAGGAAAATATTCTTCTTGTTTCCTGTTGCCTGTGGTAGCAGGGTCATGGTTACTAATGCTGCATTTTTCTCTTCCCTCTTCATCTCAATCCTCTTTCCTGTTGTGGTGAAGCTCAGGGAAGAAGCTGAGAGTGTCTTTGTGATAAAGCAGTCCCTCTGTGAGTACATGAACCAGCTCCAAGACTGGACACTGCACACAAGGTGCCCTTTGAAGAGTAGGAATTCCAGTTAGCCCTACTGGAATGCCAGGCCAGTGTGACTTTGCTACTTCTACTGTTGGGGATAATTACCATACCTTGAGCGATGGGGAGCTGGGTATTGAGGGAAAGAAATAGGCTTTCTTACCAGTTCCATTATCAGGCATGGTTTGCATCCATGCAGCAGCTAAAATACTCAAAGTATGCATCAAAGTTCCAAGAACACAATAAGGAAAATGCTAAGAATCAAATCTCCATACCCTGGAAAAATAATATACAGATTTGATGCACTTCTTAATGTGGCTGAACCACTTAAGCTTTTCTCCACCAGTAATTTTTCTCCAAGTTCTTGCACAAAAGCACATCTCCTCCAAACAGGTATTTTGTAGTCTCCCACCTGAAGGTTGTTTTTGTTCTGTATTTTAAGGCAATAATTCCCACTGTCATAATTCCTGTTTGGTAAGACTGATTAGTGATATAAAGACAATTTTTTACCCTTGAAAGTCACATTTCACAAAACTTTTAAAAATCCTAATCATCATCTCAGAGAATTATTATGACAGGAATGACTGATTTTTGTTACTAGTTATTGTTCTGTCAAAAGCTAATCATTATTGTGTAATGACAGCTACTTAAATATTGAGGATCATTTCTTCCCCTAATTATAAGACATTTGAACTAATTTTTACTTTATGTGCATTATATCTATTAAAGTGATAATAATAGCTGAAAATACTTTCATTCTTATTCCTGTCCACATTTCTGACCTTCCCTACAGATGTCATACAGTTATTTTTTTTTTCTATTGCATCCATAACATATAACATTGCATATTTTATGAAAATTAAGAATTTCAGAGAACTGAAATGAATTTTATGGGAGAGAAACATGTTAATGTATTTTCTTGGACAAATTTATTGGAAAAGGGTCTGTTCTGAAGATCTGGACATAGACTTCAATTAAATTCAGTGGCACAATAAATAGAATTCCTGAGTAATATGTACACATTCTCTGAGATGGATATTGATTTGAGGGAAAAAGAATAAACCTAGACACAGAAAACTTCACAGGACACTACCACATGAAGATGTAGTCATTCTCAGATACCATAAGCTTCCTTCATTCCCTTTGAGGACTGCAAGCATGTATCTTTTTCATATCTTGTTCCTTCCATTGCTGGTTGTGTGAAAGTGGCCTCCATGACATTTGAAGCAAATAAGTAAATGACTAAGCAGGAGGATGAATGAAAAAGAGACTGTACAGTCAAGACATCTAACAATGTGTCTCAGAGATAATATGACAATATGAAAACTGAGCAAATAGAGTTAATGTTTACATTTATTGACATAATTAATTACAGTTATCCTGCTGTTCTTACAGTAGAAACAATACTGTCCCCTGAAGTCTGCTCTGAAGTTGACAGTTCACTGAGTGATTTGTTCAAGGATATACAAAATGGTTTGGGTCTCTAAGAATAGCATCCAATCTGTCCTGTAATAAGTCTTTCAACAGAATAAGTGATGGAAGGTTTATCCCATGTTTTCCCTTCTCTAAACCTCTTCTGAGCTGTCCTGGCAGCCTAGAAGTTGCGACATGAAGCATCATTGCATGTCCCAGAGTATTTATCCTAATTTATAGGGTAAATACATAACCTTTCCATTTGTCAGCTGTATGATTTGCTTTGAAAAGATACACCATCAAGATTATTTGTTTTTATTCAAATTCCTTCTAGAGTCATGTTAGGCAGCCTCATTTCTTTTTGTGCAGGACTGGGAAAGCGCCTCATTTTTGACTTAGCAGCATGTATTAATCACAGCAGCAAAGATTCTGGCCCTCTGGGCTTACTTAGATATTGTAAAAGACTGCAATTTTAAATCATGTCAGCTAATTTCTGTAAAATAGAAATTTTAAATATTACTTTAAAACCCACATAGACAAAGATGAAGGTAGTTAGTTGAGTCTAAGGGAATTATCCTCTTTGTTCATACTTCACTATTTTATAACACATAGAAGCTTGGAATTTAAATCACTTTGCATTGCACAAACTGGAAAGACCAATTTACTATTTAAATACTAATAATTGTCCGGGCTGATTTGGACCTGTCATACACAGTGTAGAAAATGCATTAATTGGTATCTTTTTAACCTAAAATTATTTCTAAATATACATCTATGTTTTCAATAAAGTTTGGAACACCTTTATTTACACATTATGAAAAAATATTAACTTATATAGGCAATTATTATACAAATAGTTTTTCTTAATTCAGAGTTAATCGCAGCACTAATATTTTCATTGAGGTACATGCTAGTTCTTAGAGTGCTCAGTTTACAGTAGGCTGAGTACCTGAAATGGAAAATTTCTTTATTATTTATTTACCTCTCCTCTTCTTTTTTTT
>VXAC01007103.1:1309045-1352353 GCA_013399225.1 Rhipidura dahli | reverse complement strand
CTTTTTTTTTTTTTTTTTTTTTTTTTTTTTACCATATACTAGGAGCCTTTTAATCTGTCCAAATGCTAAGGAAGATTATCAGAACAAAAGTGAAACCTTAAATGAAATTGCTAATGCTGTTTTGCAGTGTTTCCTTTCTAGTTTTTGATTCACAAGATGATAGTGCAGTAATTGGAAAGCTCAAAGGAACAGTGGAAGCCCTCCATGCGCTGCCCTCAGTCGAGAGGGGAATGCAAAGATGACTACGAGGCATGAAAGGAAGTTTGCCTACAGAAGATCCTTCTCCCAGTGTAAATACATGCTTGATAGTGCATCAAAGATGAGATCTTTGTAATTCTTACAGTATATTTAATGTATAATTTATATGAAAAGGACGCTTGATTTGTAGTTGTAAAGTTTTGTATACTTTTCAGTCTGTTTGTTTTTATATTTCCCCCCTAAGGCTAAGAATATCTCCACAATGGACAACGTCTCGTAAATAATTAATACCTACATGATTGAACGATGTGCTTTATTTGCATTTTTAAGATTTTTTTCTTACATAAAACAGTAATAAAAATGCAAGTCAAAATTTTAATTTTTAATAAAAAAACCATAAGCCTTAGAAAACTGATTAAAAATACTTTTATGTTATCCCTAATCACCCCACTAAATGGAATGCCTGTGATTAGCCTCATTAAGAATTTTATACTGTGAAGATTTTATTAAAAGCAATATATGAAAATTACTTGGATTAATGTGTTAATCTGCCTCTTTAAAATGCTAATATCCATTTTATGCACATTAAATCTCAGTATGTGTTTTCTTTGATGCATGCAGTTCCTATCAATTAAATATAAAAAATTAGGCTAGTTGCAGGACTTATTAAATTACTGCAACCTTTTTTTAAATAACTTTTACCCTTCTACTAACATTATAATCAGCTGTTTATGGTTACCATAATTTGAAGTAGGGGGATGGCAGGCGCAATCATTTTCTGTACAGTAGATGATTTACTTGCAGCCAACATCTGTCAAAGTGCAAAAAGAAGCCATAGAGTATCAGATTTTGCTTCACCTACTTTGGGCTTTAGGGATGGGCAACTGTGTTTTCATTTGGTTTTGTCACTTTTAGAACTTACATCAAACATATACAATGAATTGTTGTATCTGAATAACTAGTGTCTAGTGTGGAAACTTAATTTTACAGCTTTTAACCAATCTCAGTGAAGGATTTAATTGATATTTTTAATGGAGCTGTGAATCAATGCTGCAAAAGGATTGTCTCTTGAGAACGAGGATATAATACGTTTCATTTTTTAATTTACTTTTTTATTTGTCATTTTCTTCAAAGGATTTTATAGACTGTGGATTTCCACTGTTTGCAAACAGGCTATGTTTTTTCATAAGCATATGTAAAGTATTCAGAGAGATAAGTAATTTATTAAAATCTACCTAATTTGCCGTGATATATTAAATCTCTGCTTCAGTGATCACAGACCATTTCATTTAGAGAATTAGGCATTCCCTCTTTGTGTGATTAAAGCTCTGGAAAATGAGTTCTTTGCTCCTATTTGTGAACATTCAAAGCCTGCTAATGGCAAGAAGATGGAATAGATTATGAGACAATTCATTACAGTTCAACAGAAAAAAACCCCGTGCTATAATGCAGAAATGCAAGTATGAATATCTGCATATAGTTTGAACCATCTGTGCTCTAATGGCTTCAGTAATGGCTCTTCGTCTTCAGTAGGCTTTGAAATGACATCCATACAATATTAATTTGTTGATGTACATTATGAGGTCAATGGAATGAATATATTCTGACCACAGAAATCTCTGAATTCCAACATGATCTGCTGGTTGACTCCATTTTAGGACCTACCATCTTCAGCAGTACTTCTCATCCAGACTTTGCCAATCCTCAAAGCGTTTCATTCCTCTGGAACTTCAGGAGACCACAGACAGCTGCATTCCTAAACCCCTCCATTCTTCAGTTAATGGCCATATGTTTGTTGTCATTTGGGCTGGCGCTTAGTTCATCATTTTGGCCACTATTTCTAGCTTTTTTTGGCTCTGTGCATCTATATTGTCAATAAGACTGTTATTATACATTACAATAATTTGAAACAGCCAGATTCAACACTGAGATTAACTGAGTGGCTTTTTAGAAATTTAGTTGTGGTATTCTGTCAGGAGGTTCTTATTATTCTTCTAATACTTTGCAAACCAAACTAAATATCCTGCACATAAACAAAGAAGCAAATTGTATTGAGTTTTCTTGTGTGACTGTTTACTGACTTGCAGGAGAACTATGTTAACTGGTGCTTGTTTTCTTCTGAAATAAACCATGTGGTAAAATTAGAAAATCAGTGATGTTCATCTCACTTAAACATTTACAGTAACACCCTTAACACTTAATCTTTGCCATCTGAAGTTGGAAACTTAGAAACCAAGTGTTCATATATTCATTAAACACAGACCTCTTCAGTAAGTTACTGCAAAGTATTCCAGTTGACATTTGGTTACATTGTGTTAACTGTTCTCAGTGACTCCAACATTAACATGTATAATTTGCCTCAGGTTCCTAGACATATTTCTTCATAAGGCTCACTGTTACTCAGTTTTGGATTTTAGAGAAATAATCCTGATTTCTATTCATGTTTATTGCTAAAACAGATAGAATATTCAGCGAGGATTTTCCCAACAGATGGGTTGTATTATCTTGTGCAACATAAACATGCGATCATATCAGAAAGTTTTGTTCTTGCATTAAGTAGTCTGTATTGCCAACATGCTCTTAAAACTTAATTCTAAATGCTACCTTGTGCAGAGAAAGTGAAAAATGTAACCTAGTACTATTTTGTCTAGATTTTAGCAATGAATAGCTTGAAGACAACTTGTGTCTATGTAATCTCTAGGCTAAGGTACAAAGGAGCCATATTAAAGCTGGATACTACCGTGCTTTAAAATGTCACTCAATTAACATTCATTTTTGTGGAGTAGATACATTTTTACTACGGTGTAACTTGGTCAACACAGGCCCTGCATAAGATGAAATGACAGTGTCAAATGATCAGTTTTGTTATTTATATCTTTTCCCATTTATTGTTACAGCTTATAGTTTTAAGATGATGTCTTCTGGTATGGTATGGTAACTGCTATTCTCCAGGTTACCAGGAATGTCGATCAAGATAGAAACTTTTAGCTCAGAAAAACTCTTTATCTATTTTAAATGTTGCTTTTAATCTTTTATAACCTTAACCTAGGAATGGAAGTTGAAAGAGTAAATACATCATGAACCAGGTAACAGCTCTGTGAAGTCGATCAGCCTTGCTGTAGAGTAAGTCAAAGCTTATCTCGTTATATAAGAGTAGATATAACCTGACAAAATTTATAATTACTTGTTTCATAGATCAGCATTAAAGTTAATAGTAATATTGTTTTGAAATGCTTTTTATTATCTTAAGGCACATTAAGACATTATCATGGTTCAAGAAGTCTCCAAACATATCAAGATTAAATATTAGCTATTGAATTTAATTTTGTTATTTTGTGTTGGAACTCAGAAACAAAATACAAATTTAAAATTGTGCTACAAACCTCATTTCATATTTCAGAGTCAGAGAAATCTTATATTTTTTAATTACAGACAGGTCTTTTTGCAGGTGATAACAGTGACTTATCCATCAGTTTTTCGAGATATTCCAAAAGATAATATTTTTATAAGACTTCACCTACATTATTATTTTTGTTACAGCTCTTAGTAACTGGACTAGATTCCAATCCTTCAACTGATACTGAATTGGAAGAAAATTAATTGCAGAATATAAGTTCAGGTTAGTACCTTAGTATGCACGTGATAAAATTTGGTTTTGGCACAGTAAGCCCCATGTTTACTGCTTTTTGCTTTTTGTTAGTTCCTTTTTGAAATTTATGATAAATTTTAATTCTTTTTCCATCTTTTGAAATGGGAAGAGGCAACTTCTGAGGAACTTGAATCATGCATCTGTGGGTTTTAGAGGTATTTTTAAAGTTTTTTTATTATTATTTTTAGGGTCCTTTCTGAATCATACTTCAAGCTCTCAGCATTTGGTAGCAACAAAGTCTAATTCAGTCCTAGCAAAATTTCATCTCAAACAAGAGCTGCTTGTAAATGATCAGGTACCAGCTGAGGATATTTTGTCTTTGGGAACAAGTGATTACAAACCTTCAAACAAAAATGCTTATAGATCTTAATAGTAGTAGTTCTGTCACAATACTTTGTCAGGATAGGATCATTCGTGTTAGGAGGGATCTCGTGTCCTCTAGTCCAGCCTCCTGCAGGATTAGAAGTATCCAGTCGGGGTCAGGGAACAGTTCCTGTCTGTGTACCCTTTCATGAGCTGGTTTCCAGGCCAGACTGGATACAGCCCTGAGCAATGGGGTCTAACATCAACAGCTAACAGTTCTTGGTATCAAATTGATCTAGCAATGATTTGTTTAACATTTTTGTGGATTTGAAAAATAACCTATTTCCTAGTTAGACGAAGTGTCCTTCTTGTTGGATGCAAAATTGTTTCCTATATATTCAAGCAGCAAGAACTGCAGTGTCCTTGAAAAACCATTGGAAAAAATGTGGTCTTTCTATTACTAAAACAACAAAAAAATAAATCAAGTGAAGTTTCTTTTTCTTGAAGAACTGTTATCAGCCAGTGATTATTTTGATTACCTACTCAGAAGTATAAATAGCTACAGTAGCCGATAGTCTTTGACTTCAATGATAATGAAAAACAGAAGATGTTCTAACACATGTAGGGCAATTTTCCTAGAGAAATGAAATGAGGAGACACCAATCAGCATCTGATTCCAAACACAAAGTACATAAACAATAAAGAAAACACAGTAAACTCAAGAAAGCATCAGAAAATCTTTCCAGAAAATCTTTCTACATTTTGAAAACATTCCTTAACCTTCTTTCCTCTGTAATAAGCAGTTATTTTTGTATACCAAAATCAGACCCATTTGGAAACTTTCCAATAGGTTGGTATTGTCAGTAGTATGATTTGCATCTTAGATGAAATGCTCAGAAATGGGTCTATTCATAAACCAGAACCAGTTGTGTATCAGCAGGCAGTAGATATAACCAGAGCAACAATATATTTTGGCAGGCCTATCGAGAGAAAAGGCAAAGAAGTCAGTGTAACTTGTCATTTATTTTAGAATGGAATTTACAGTGATTGACTCAATGTCTGTAGTAACAGAGCTTTTTACAGACGTTTGGGAAAGTTACAGGATTACATTTCCACCCACAGAATCAGACAGATATGATAGGGGCCTGTAACAGAGGCCCTGTACAGCTGCTGATGGATCCTACAACAGCACTGAGTGCTGGAGCTTTGCTGAATCTCTCATCAATATGTTCTTTTTGAGCTGGCCTGTGTAGGAAGAGCACAGAATCTGGCTGTTAGGAAGCCTGTAAATGTGAGACAGGCTGTCCATTCTCATCCTTCTCTGGAGGATGGTCTCCCTACTGCAGGGAGGTGGGAGGAAGATTTTCTACTAATGGTGAGTTTTGCTTTAAAATCAACATACAGAAGGGATCTGGGGAAAGTTGACAAGAACTTCTAAGATGCTACAAATCAAAATACTTTTTGTGTTGCACTTCCACTGAAGTAAACAGGAAGTCCAAATTCTATCAGGCCCATAACCTTGATTCTTGCACTTGGTTCATTGTAAATTTTGGGGAACTTTGGCAAGTTGCATGGGTGACAGAAAAAAAGAACGAAGCAGAGCACAGAGTAGAGCAAAGAGATTAAGTTCTAAGAATTAGTTCTTAGTGAAGAGGGCAACAAATAGGGTTGATTATCCAACAGATTTATTGTTTCCTCCCAACAGAAACAATCCTTGAAAAGGTCCCAAATAAAAGCATCTGTGATGTTGGTGAGAGAAAGACTTTTATTCAAATAAGAGTTGAAATTATTTAGGCATTTACTGGAAGCTTCCCTTTATCTTTCTGCTTGCCATGTGAGGAAATGAGGCCTTTGAATTAATGAAGGAAGAAGCATAACTACACATGACTGTTCTGCTGTATTTAAGCTAATTCCTACACTTTGATGCCCATCATCTGGGAGGAAGCAGAAGGGGCTGGAAATCTTTTCATAACTCTTCCCACTTCTGCTGAGGCACATTGAGGACAATCCCTGTAACCACAGACCACCAGGGTGCAGCCTGGCAGCTGCAGGAACACGTGGTGAAGGAGAAAGCAGAGGTAGGACCTGAGAGATTTAAGAGCTATGTCTAACCTGAAGTAACTTGAGTGGCTGCAAAGGATTTGATGATTTTTGAGTGCCTGCAAGGGCTATGGGCTCCTTGTTGGGGTTGCTATATGCCAGTAGGGAAAGGGAGCAAAAATATGGATCTGGGAGCGAGGAATTTATGTGGGAGTTATCCTGGGAGACAAAGAATGCGAGAAAATAAGATGAGGACATGAAAAGGAAAATGGAGAGAGAAGTTAACATTGTAAAGAAGTGGGAGTCCTATACAAAGTGAGCTCTCCCACTGAGCTTTTCCTCAGCATCTGTAACAGGCCTGGATTTGGATGCAAAAGGGAGGGATGGCCCAGGTGGAGACCCTGGAGGGATGTAGGGGGACGGTGTGAGCATGGTTTTCTCTTTGCTCATTTTCCTGTTTCAGTATTGAGCCTGATTTCTTGAAGGCTTTACATTAGAGAAAATGGAGGTTTCCATAAATGCCTGCAGCAGTTTTGCCTTGGAAGAACACTTGCCAGGACTTCATTAGCATCAAGTCCATCACACAGAGATTATTCTGTACGAAGGGAAGATGCAGGGCACAACTGAACTTGACAGTCTGTTTGGTTGTCCCTCCAGGATGACCCTCCTCAGCCACATCATCTACTGCCCATTTGGAATCAAACTCTGGGTACAAGTGAGTAGGAAAATGAACTGGAAGTTGAGTCCTGGCACACAGCTCATGAAAGGTCACACAGACAGAAGAAGGGGGAGACAAAGAGGGTGGTGGGAAGCAGCTGTTTGATTTCACCTGGAATTCAGCCCTGTCGAAACACAGTAACAAAACAGCATGATGCTTCTCAGACTTAGGTTAAAAGACCAAAAAATCCCAACAAAATAACAAAACAAACAAACAAAAACAAAAAACTACAACCAACCAAACAAACAAACAAAAAAAATAAAGAAACAAGGGAAAAAACAAACAAAAAAACCCCCACAGTAATTTGTAAAACATCAGAAATTATGGGATCACGAGGTAATCTGAAGTAATCTCTTGTGGTAAAATGTCTGGTCTGGTTTTTTACTATGCTTTTTATGATTATTTTTTCTTGTAAAGAAGTACTGTTGATACCAGTTCCACACATGCTCTCTGAGTATTAACATGAAAATGGAAGATCATTTTGGGAACTGCTGGAGGGTGAATATTATTCACATCTTGTAATCCTTGTTTTTGTTATGCTTTTTCTATTAAGTAAAGTAGTTTGAGTGCACTAAGTGAAATGGGAGATTTATATTTTAAGGTGGGGTTATGTTTAGAGAAATAATAGTTAGCTGCATCACTGAGAAAAGCAAATATATAGTTCATTTTCTTTGGGTTTAAAGCCAGACAAGACATTCATTGTATATTATTCTGACTCCTTAACAAAGGCTCTTGAATTTAGTTACCTGCCTGAATTACTGAAGGATCTCAGACCCCTTTAGGAGAAAAGTCTGCAATCACTTTCTCACTTTGTTACTGCAGTTTGACATCCAGTGTATTTTACTTTCAAGCTTGAAGTGTAAGTGGAGCATGACAGTTTGTCTGATTTGGTTCCCATTATTTGGCATCCTTCACTTGAAACCATGGTTCTACCCAAATTTGCTAAAAACTCACCCGAGGCCTGACCACTTCATTGTGTGAACCTCATAGCAAGACTAGCCCTAGTTTTGTGGGTTTATTACAAGTGTTATTGTTCTACTTGACTAGGTTTGCTATAAAAATATTTTCAGTGCTACTCTACTACTTCTTTACTTTCAGCAAGCTGATCATTTAAAAAATCAAATTTGAAAGGGAAATCAGTTAGTTGTATATTAAATGGTATTAATTATATAATATTTTAATTAAAAATTATTGTTGTATAATATAGAGAGGCACACTTGGAAAATACTATTTTATGTTTATTTTCTTTTGCTAGCATGCCTTGTTTTAGCATTTGCTGTCAGGGGAAATGCATGACAAAACTTTCATTTTTCATCTGATTCTAACTTGATGCACAATATAGAACATCAGTTTATTCTTAAATATTAATTCATTGTTTAACACAATCTCATCATGCATGCTGAAATCACTAAAAATATTTTTCTATTTATGTCAGCTTCTATATTAATCCATGTTCTGATTTTTAGGGTGTTAAATTATTGCTTTTAAAAATTGCTTATTCAGGGAAAAATTATTTATCAAAATGTGAGTGTGGAAAAATAATCTTTTTGAGATTGGTCTCAAAAATCCTTTGACAGCAAACTAGAGGAATATAGCTGTCCTTCTCTTTCATTTCTCAACAGCTTTGAAACTAGTTTGTTATTTTATCTTCCAGTGTTTTTCTAGTATATATACCAGATATTTTCTCAGCACACTGCCTGGAGAAGAAAATGGGAATTTAAAAATGAAACCTTCAATTTTACAGAATTGATATAGACCACACAGTAAACTTACGTAAGTGCTGAAAGTACCCACTTCATGTTGTGATATTATAGATCAGAATGAACTAAGTACCAATTGTGGATGAAAGTTGCCCCCTACTGTCTGATGTGACATTTGCATACAGAATTGTAATTTACAACTTTTTGAGGTTAATTTGTCTACTGTTTCTTTAAAGAACACGTTTTAATTCTAAATTTTAGAATTTCATATGGACATAAGGTGCACAGAAGATCAGATGTTACAGGGAGAAAATGAGTGGAAAGACTGTGCTAGTAAAAGCCTGGTTCTAGAATTTGCTAGCAAAAAAGTTATTTAGATAAGGATTAGTGTTTCATTCATAATTTTGAGGGACACTCTGTCCATGCTATTATTATGAACCTTTAAAGCATATTTGTTTAAAATACTAATTTTCAGGGTGAATTTAGTTGCTGCAGACTACCCCTTTGTGAGTTCTTATTTCAATTATACAGTAATTGCATAATATACCAACCACACATAGTCAACTTGAAAAATTTTTTTTGTTCAAAGAGTTGTAGACATTAGGAAACAAATAAGCAAGCTTTAAAGTCTTTAAAAATCTTTTCTGAATACTGTAAATTCCCTTTTTGTTTATCCCCTAAATAGTAGTAGTTAGTACAGCTTAACTACCTATGGATACTTTCTGAGAGTTTGTCAGCAGTGCAAATTAGCAGGTCAAAATCCTTACATGCATAAATAATTTAAGGACCAAATAATAACCATAATAACTTAAGGACCAAAACAAAATTAATCACAAATGCCAAACCTCTGACAAGCTTGTAAAGCATTGTCCCAGTCACACTGTGAGTATTTGTCCCTAGCTACACTGCACAAATGATACTTGAAAACAGCTACAGTGGTAACAAAGCAATTGCCAACGTTTATGCTTTCAAATTATGTCTGTCAGAACAATTTCCACGTACAGATCTTAAATGATTCAGTGCCAAATGCCAAACATAACTTTGCAGCAGATGACAACTAGTATCACATTGATATTATTAACATTTTTAACATTGTTATTATTAAGTTTTAGATACCATTTTTGTTGGATACTTTCATGAAATACAGGTTTTTTCAAATACAATCTTTGGATTACAATTTCCAACAAGGAATCCTTAAAGTGTTTTGCAACCTGTGTAGCACACAGAAATTACTTTGAAAAGAGAAACAGAAAAAAACCCTTCCTTGAGGCAGTTGGTGAAAGTTGAGGATCTGTCAATGGCAAAGTGGCAACACAGCCGTACAAGGACTGAGAGTGCAGAGCTAATGGTCTATTTTTGAAGGCACATCCTCTTTCCTCTCAACCCCAGTACCTGTTGCTCCTGTTAGTACTGCTTAACTTCTGTAGAAAACCCATTTCTCTTTTTGAGGATTTATTGGTGCTGTCAGGGAGATGTCAACCAGGAGGCAGCTTCTCCTTGGAAGTTGCGCTAAATGTTAAGCTTTGTATGCCTACAGGGGACAACAGGAGAAGCTTAAGGAACAGAAATCCATGGAGGCTTACTAAATGCTTAGAAGTATTAGAAGACACTTGTGGCTCAGAATTGCCCCGAGCTGAAAGAGGGTAGAGGGTGAGAGAATGTTAGGAGGATGTGTTATATATTCTTTCCCTGCTGTTGTTATTTAGGCACTCTTAGTGACTTAAAAATATCAGAACCTGAAATTAAGCCGTGTCCTGGTTGTTCGGATTCCTACTTCATTGTTCAAAATAACTTTTCAACAGTACATACTGCATTCTGCATAGTCCTGCTTAGGACAGCAGTACAGCAGAGACTTTTAAACTGGAAAAAGAGCAAAAAGAAATCAGGGACTGAAATTAGGAAAGCTGAAGCACGATACAGGTCATATATTCTAAAAGCTCAGGTTCTTTGTTCTGGAATGCCTTGCAGTCCATAGGTCATGATCTGCACACAGTTTTCAGTTTGGGGTCACAATGGGACTTAACTATTCTGCAACCCAGTAATCAAATTATCACTCTGTGGTTTGCTGACTTGGTACTCTCCCTGTTCTTTAGCCACTATTATGATTTCAAAAATTTCGTGTTTACTGCATATGCTTTGAAGTTTTTAGTAAATGTGAAAATATATCCTTGAATAAGCAACCACTGTGTTGCACAAGTTTGAACTTCCTCTCATCCAAACTGATGTGGCCCCAAAATTTTCAATTTAGCAAGGTTTCACTGTATCCCAAACACACAACTTAAATTTATCTGTGTTAAATTTAAAAACAAAAAGAAAAACAACAATCATATTTATAAGGATCCACAAACAGGATCAGACCAAGTAACATATCTGATTCAGTATTTCTGAAAGACTGTAGACTGATAAACCTAAAAAGCAGACATCCTGCAGTACTGCAGATGTCTTTCTCAGAGAAAGAAGGATAAAAGGAAGAAAGTATTTTAATACTAGAGACTTAAGGGAGGGTTGACCAGATATTTGAAGATAATTTTTTTCCAAATTCCAGGGTTTTGGTTTTTGACACTTCCCGTTGTAGTTTAGATTTTATATGTGCAAATGTTGAGTCACTCTTTAGTTTTGCTTTTATATTTTTACCTTTAGATCAAATGTTATTGAGTTCATTGCTCTCCTTGTGACACCAGCATTGTTACCAGCATGTTTTACCCTGTCTTTATCTACCATGTTCCTGTTGATCAAAGTGACCAGAAGTGAAACCCTCCCATTAGTTTTGTTCATCACCCTATGTACTTGACATGACCCATTGTATATATTTAGAAGCATGGACTAATATGCAACATAAATGTAAATGTGATATAGAATATTGACTTCTGTATTTTCACCCTGTAGATTTTCAACCTTAACATATGCCTTAGCTGCTATAGCACAGAAACTGACTAAATTCTTCTATGGAAGAATTCTGTGCCTTAGATCAGCATAAAAGCAACAACAAGAGAGATATTACACTGGGAAATCTGAAGTATCTCAGAGAAAAGGCTGGTTTTTCTTTTCTTTTTAAATGTATGGAAAGGCAAAAATCCGTCAGTGTAATAACAAGGTCCTGTTTGAAGAAACAAATTTCTAGTAGTGTCAATACATTTACTGTAGTTTTCCATTAAACCTTGTAGCAATTTATTTTCTTCTTCACTAGATGCAACATATTTGACTGAAAAGTAGTTGCAATAATGTGAAGTTTTCTGGAAAGTCATGAATACCTTATGTGTGTGGAAATGTGTTCAGTTGCCTGTTGCTCCACAGCCATTAATCTGATGAATAAAGAGTTTGCACATGGGTTCACTCAGAGAGTTAACATCTGATTTTACGTGGAAATATTTGAAAGAAAAAGTACAGCATAGCCTGAAGCCTGTTAGATTTTTAGAGATTTATTTAATGCAGTTTCTTGCTTTGGTTCCTATTGTCTACTTAGAAAAGAATGTTGTTTTGAAATTTAAAATGAAATGAGGGGAAACAATTCGAACAGCATTTCTACTGGAAAAAAAAAATCCTTTACTTCAAACAAAACCTTACATACAAAACCTGTCAGTTTTCATTACTCATCTGTCATTCTACTATTTCATTATCATCTACATTAAATCAGATGATTCCCCACCTTTACACTGGTGCTTTGGAGATAATATAAAGGGGCAGGAAGTATCTTCATTTATCAACCTGAAATAATATCAGCATCTGTACTAAGATAATATTTTTGTCAGTAATTCATTTTTAGAACAAAGAACAAATAGAATTAGTAGTTATTGTTTCTCTCTGTGGAGATAAACACTTGATATAGGAACTACTAGTCTTAAGTTATAGGGCAATACTGAAGCTTCTCTTAATCTAAAAGGGATTCTAGCTTCCTGATGAATTCAGGAAATCTTCAAACATAACATGTGTCCCTGTTTGCTGCTTCTGTTACTGTTTTTTAATTTGTTGACTTTGGGATGTTGTTACTTAGAATTGGAGAGAATGCAAAATAGGTGAGGCATATGCATTAATTATCTGAATATGTTGGATGATCTGTTACTAAAAAGATTGCAAACACTTGGCCTCTGACAGCTTCCTCACTGTCTACCTATTACAGTGCACTGGGTGTGGATGATTAGAATAAAACCTGATTGGAAGTCCCCCTGCTGCTTCCTGTAGAGTTTTCTACACTGATGAGACTTCGGACTTGAAGTAACTCTCATGCAGTCAGAAATTGCATTGCTTTGACAAAGAATATGTCATCTTGTGTTCATATTGTGTACCTCACCTTAAAAGCAAGACCAGGTGCTCCACTTGAAAATAGTTCTGTTTTCTCCAAATTGCTAGTTTAAGATTGGTGGGGGAAAGGCCTTTTCCTCTGAGCTGCAGCCACATAGTATAGTGCAATCTTTAATAAGATAGTGTCTCCAAAAGCAAGTTATTCCAAATGGGCCATCATTGAATTCAGATGAGATTACCCCTATTGTATTTCTTTACCTGTTGTCTGAGAGGTATAACTATAGGCCCATATGTTCAGGATCTATTTTTTAAATGAAATATTGACACCTATCAGCTGCTTGAGAATGGTTCTGCTCTCTTGATTGATAGGAAAATATGCTATTCACAGATCCTATCCTATTCTATTATGAAATTAAATTATTTAAACTTGACTTTCCAGAAGAAGTCAAATGCTCTTGAATGGATAAAACCAGTGTATTTAAGGAGCACTTCGATGAAGTAAATTCTTTAACACATTAACATATATTGTCCAGAACAATAGAGGCATGTATGCCCTGGAGTTAATGCATGGATGTGTGTGGCAGATGCAAGGCCTGCATATGGATGTTAAAATCCACATCAAGGCTTGTATCAACTCAGCATGATACAGCAATTGAGAATGGCTGTTTGTAGAGCTCTGGTCAGCATTAGCAAAGAAAAAAAAAAGCAGGGTTTGCATTCCACAGTGGTGTTGTAAGTCAGCCTCTGTAAATCCTCCTTCATGTGGGTGCACATCATTCTTCAGGCACATCCTTGGTTTAGACTAACTCTGACTCACATGGGTAATGTGTTAATCTGACAGCTAATCTTGCTAAAAAAAATGGTTTATCTACTATGTTCACGACAGAAAGTATCTATCAGAAAGCATGATTTTGCTTTTCAAATGCTCTGTTCCAGTGGGCTCCTCCTGTGTTCAAGGGGACAATCTGCTCATCAAAAATGGTTTATACTTGCTTCTACTTGTTGGAGAAAGGTGTCTCCTTATTGCTATTTAACCTCAGAAAACTTTTTGAGGATTTTTTCCCTGATAATTTGTCTTGACATTTTCATATAATCCAAGTTAACTATCTTGCCCACAAAACTGTTGAGGATGCAAAACCATCTGTGAACCATGCCCTGCAGTTAATCACTTCCCAAATTAGGATTAGCAGCTTCTGTTTTGTTCTGTTGTTTATTTTTTCCCCATTAAACAAAAATGCTTGTGTCCTTAAAGAGAGGATGGATTTCTGATTAACCAAAAATTATTAGCTTTGTCTGTAATTAAATGTGAAAATGATTTAACCTTACTTTCAAAAGACAATAACTTCTGCAGTACATTCCTCCTAATGGGGTCTGAAGTAAAGTGTCAAGAGTCTCACAAAACACACTGTAAAATAGGAATGGGGTAAAGATTCAATCCACCTGCTGCAGTGATACTAAAACCAGCCTTGTGGACCTAATTGAAATATACAGAACAAGGAGTTTAGGACAGAAAGTTGAAAACAACGCTGAGGCAGAATATTCACCTTTATTCTTGGAGGCATCAGTATGGATAACTACAGTCCCCTAAAAGAATGAATAGAATTAAAAAGATTTAATTGACACCCAAAGATTTGTCTTCATGACTAACATTTAAAACTGCTGTCTTCTAGAGCTATTAAAAGAACAGAAAAAGTTCTCAAGGTGTTTCATATGGATAATTATAAAACTCAGAATCCATTATACATAGTACTGGAGATAGCTATTGCAGTATTTTTATTTTATTGCAACTGCTTCTGTTGCAGTAGTTTCTGAAGTGAAAATAAATCCTAATTATTTCTTTTTTATCTTTACCAGTAAATACTGCAGTGTATTGGTTTGCATTTTCATTATCAGAAGCTTTCTTGCACAAGGCTGTGCACGCCCATATGTTTGGAAATTTGCTTAAGTATTCACTGCCACGCAGGGTTTTGCTTCTTCAAGAGTGATCAGATATTAGTTTGACTGTGTGTGGAAATGTGCAGTAAATCAGTGATGGATTTTTCCATATGTCTTGCATAAAATCCAAAAGTGGTTATCTAATGTAAGCCAGAACACCAGAAAACAAATTATACTGCCATATATTAAAAAGGGCCTTAGCAGAGTTGTGAAATAAATAAATAACATGTTGATTTTAATAAAAACTAATTGATAGAACTGCTTTAGTTAGAGGATTCTTTTACTTGGCTAATGAATTTCGTGAAATCGGAGATTCTCTTGTTACACCTAATTATGTACTGTATTTGCTGCAGGGTCTAAAAGCTGCAGATAAATGATTCAGTCTGGGGGTCAACGGGTACCCAAAGATGCTGCAGGTAAATCCAGTTTCCTTACCTTCTGTATGTGATCCATGTTTTGAAGCAGAAGCTCAAATAACTGCTCAGAAACACTGGAGCTCTAAGGGGAGTTCTCTGAACTGTGTTGTGCTGGTTTAAATATATTGATTCTGTCACCATAGGACAGATCTAACCTATTTTCTTCACTTTCTCTCTGCTCATTTCTGTATTTATCTTTATAAAGAGTGAGAGTTAAATAGATCTCTCGATGTTAAACAGTATGTACTTCTATTAGAAGGTATTGTGTAAGTGATTACAGATTAAAACAATAAATAGCTCACACAGGATTTTACTGAGCGTCTTTTGGACTCGTTAGCTTTTAAAAGCAACTTAATTTTATTTTAATCAAGTAGAATCTGAAAAATTAGACTTAAATAGAACACACAGACATCTTTGCTATTTCATACAATATAGCTTGGAGCACAGTTCAGCATCTGGATAGACTAAATTTAATATCATTCATCTGTACAGGCTGCTTTTCCTTGAGTTAAAAAAAAAAATGTGTAAAAATTACCAGATACCTCTGTCTTATGATTGAATAAAGAAATATAAGAAGCTGAGGAGTTATTATCAGTCATTTAGGCAAATTTTCTGAGTGATGAGAAAATAACTTTTATCTCCTTGGCTCAAAAACAAAAAAAAAAAATCATCTCCCTATAGACAATTTTGTCTTTTATAAATGACTACAAAATATTTCATTATAAAATAAAGCAAATTAACAAAATTAAGCTGCAAATCTGTATAGTACATTTAAGTACTTAAGTACACTTAGTCCAAGTCCAACTGAAAGAAACAATTTATAATTAATCAGATATATTGTATTCATTGTCTGAGAATCCATTAGTATGCAATAAACCTAGATATTCCCAAGAGCTTTTCATAGTAACATAACATGTTAATTGAATCAGCAAATAATTTTCAGTCTGAAAATCATCTTCATGGCAGTTACTGATATTAAATATACAGTTTATATGAAATGCATAGCAAGTGTAATTGACCCAACTAAACAGTAGTTTGAATTCTAGTTTATATTCAATTTTGTGTCTATATTCAGTGTATGTGTATTGAACCTAGAAGTACTGCCTCATTCAAATTGAGATACAGGTCCCATTGTTAGGTAATGTAACATGACCTGATAACTGTACAACTTTACTGCACAATTAGAAATTTACTTTCATGAACATATGCTAAAAATAATTTGCTTTTAATGTTTCTGCATGTAAAATTGTGAGTTTCACACATGCTTACCAGAACTTAACCTCATTCTCAAAATAAACTCATGTACCTATTCATTTCACATAACTTAAGGGATATGAAATATTTGCAACTGAAAGTTGTCTTTTAAATCACCTGTGGTTCACATGTGTTTGAGTGTTGGTCAAGCAGCTATGCCATGTGAATACAGAAGGCAGTGCATGGGCTCGTAATTACCTTAAACTGTGAACTTTTAGAGGGAGTGAAGTGACCCAGTCCCACCCCACAGTGCAGCACAGGGTCCCCAGATACACTTTCTACCTGTGACTGTGCTGGTCCTTTCTTTTTCTCTCTCAGACTCTCAAGAGTGACCTTTGGCCATGTGAACTGTTTCATGTGCAGCTTTTAGAACCAGTGAGATTTGCCAACCATGATATAAAATTAGGGTTTTCACTAGCTTTTAAAAATAAGATAATAATAAAGAAGTAGTAGTATTCTAGAACTGTTTGTGGTTGTTACAGTTCTCAATTTGCAGTCCTGGATGCCAAATACCAATCCAATACCAAAAGTCCTTGCATATATATTGAAAATCCAGAACATTTGTAATACCAATTGTTTCTTAAAGCTTGAAAAAAAGAAAGTATCTTAAGAACTATGAAAGAATGTGTTGTTTTGATATTTCTGCTTATTTTTTTCGTGGAAATTTTTTTTTTTTTTTTGTTTTGCTACAAGGAATCAAGAAATACCTTGGTTTTTGAACAAGTGAGTTATAGGAAGGAAAGGATTAATTATAATGGTGAACTCTGTATTGTTAGCCACAGTAATAACTGTAGACATATTTTACTCCTATAAATAGCTTCTCTTTTATCTAACATCTTTCAGTCAGATGGTGCTGAGACCCCTCCTTCTTCACTAAGAAACCTAGAGTCATATTTCAGCAGTATGTTTTATATGTAATACAATAAAATCCACAAAATATGCTGTTGCCTTGCCTTTTAGTACAGTAGCATAAAATTATGAAAGGAATAATGGGTGCAGGGGATGAATAAGACTAGTCAGGTTTGGATTTCATTTTCTAAATGAATTCAGCTGGTCTGACAACCCTAGAGGTGCCCTTAAGCAGAGAAATTGTTAGAGAAGGTTAGATTAGGTGATAATTGCAGGACAGAATAGAAGTTGAACAACTGCTTTTCTTTCTTTCTGGATTTTTGAGGAGAGCTGAATCAGTTTGGCATGTTGAGAAACCAGAAAAACAGTGGGCCTCTCACTTGGTTTGTTCTGAAAATTAAAATCTCAATAAATAAAAATGCTGAAAAGCCTCAATATATTCTAAGAAATTCCAAACTTGTATTGCTGAGAGGGTATTTGCTTATGTTAGGGCTCCATCTACAGTCATGAGGAAGCAAATCTTACCATGGATGGCAGCTATCTCAGCTTCTGGGCACTGATTCACCATGTTTACCATAATAAACTCTCTTTTCATTTGGGTCAGAGTACTTCAGGCTGATTTGCAGCCACAGTTAAAGTATCTGATCTCTAATTATTTCCAGTAAAGCAGCAGGCAAGATTACATTGACTATATATGCCAGTATTCTGGTAGGGTTGGCTTAAATTTCAAGTAATTTTATTATCAAAAGGTTAACAGGCACAGAGAATGTTATCATATAATCCCACTCACACATTCCATTTTTAAAATAGTTAGGATTTTTGCCTCCTCACCATTTCAGTTTGAGAGGCTCTTCAAGAACATCATTCCTCAGATGATGAGCACCATTCCAGTACTGACAGTCTAAGTGTATTTAAGGGGCTTCTTGTATCCTTTTGATTTTAAGCCACTATTGACCTTGAGTTAAAATAGATTGGATGTAATCCTCAGCCTCGATTTCCAATAACATTTAGAAATAGTTATGGCACTATGACTAAATAACTGAAATAGTTCTGTTATATTTGGTACTTTTTGCTGTCAACATATGAATTGGAATTTGACTTAGGTATTCCATTTCTTTGGAGCAGTCAAGCAGAATTGAAGACAGCCACTTGTGAGGAAGGTGGAAGCTGAGCAATATGTAAGTGCAAGTGTGTTTATTTTGTTACTATGTCTCTATGTTAATCTATTGAATAATTAATGTAAGTGAAAACAAGCAAAAAAACCCCACCCAAATAATATTTTTTACTAATAAAACAAATAGAAGGAGGTATTTTATTAGGGAAAATATTTAAATATCAAAAATAGCAATAAAAAGGGCTAAATATGGGACAGTACAAAGCATTGACATAGTTTACTGGCAGTCTCACACTTAAGCAAATAGACACATGAAGTGGATGGGACAAAGCTTCGAGGTACAAAGATCACTCTTGCATTTTTTATATAAAATTAATCTGTACTAGTGACAGTTTAGCTACCACTTCATAATAGTAGCTAAGAAAGGCATTTGCTTGAGCATGACCAAGCATGCTCAAAAATCTAAAAGGAGTGTTGTTAAAAAACAGGACAGCTATGTAGTAATGAAGGTTAATACTGAACTTTCTAATTAGAAAAGGAAGAGTAAGGAATTGAAGTAATGGATAAACAAAAGAATACTTAGAGGTTTTTTAACAGTTAATAACTTTTTTAAAAATCAGCACATAAAAAAAATACAGTTCTCAGTTTTCTTCTAAAATAAAGCTCACACAAAGCGAATTCTTTCTCGACATCCCATTGCAGGAGTTCTCCAAGCAGTTGCAAAGATCTCAGCAATAGCTGTCTCCTGAGGGCAAATTTCAGTTCTTACTGCCAGTTACCTCAAAGGCAGTGAGGTGCACGACCTTCCTGTTTACTGGAGGGCACTGCACAGCAAGAGAATGCTCAGTGATCATGTGGAGCAGGTGATGGTACCCTCTGATAACCTGTGTGTCAAAACTACTATTTGCTAATTTTCTTGGGGATATGAGACTGGAATGGGTGTGCATCTGTTCCCTTACTGCTTGTGAGAAGTAGGAAATATAAAGGGAAGAGACAAGAACTGCAAAATGATAATGAGCAGCTCTGGCAGATGCTGCAATAGGGAAGTATTGTAAAGGAAATAGTGATGGGTGTTGGTACAAAAATATTTCTCTAGACTAGTTCATTGCAGTGCTCCTCGCTTAAATGAGGAACAGAAAACTTATTAAAGAATCTAGTCAGTTAAAAATCAGGACTAATGCTCCAAATCAACAAGACCAAGCTAATGTCAGTTTGAAAATATGGGCGAAACACTTGTTTCTCAGTTATCTCAGCATTCACCAGTAGGGGGAAGGGAAATATCTTAGCAACTCGGAGAGGCATAAGAACCACCACAGTTCAACTGAAGAAAAATCTTGCAGTACTGGATGTTTGGTGAACTACGGGAAGTTCAGTAAAATAATTTTGAAGCGGTTTTCTGTTGGGTTTTGGGTTTTTTTTCAAACTCATGAGCAGATAATACCCTTAACACTCTGGCAGGTTTCTCCTGCTCCTCTGGAGTGGATTTATAAAAATAGATGACAGCAAATAGAAGAAAAGGTGTAAGACAAGAAAGAGCCTGCTTGCAGAGAAGGACAAAGTCTCTGGTCATTTAAAGTGATGGCTTTTTGTTGTTCTGTTATTGTTGTGTCACCACATTTTACAGGCTTATTAGAACATTGTTGTCCTCTTTTTTTTACCAGCCTACATAAAACATATTTTGAAGCATGGAAAATTATGATGAGCAGAAACCAATAAATTTATAAACACAGTAACCTTGCAGTATGAATTTAATATTCACTATGAAGAAATGTGAGTAGATTTTAAAACAAGTAAATTGTTGAAGACGACAACAAGTAAGCAAGTACAAAAGTGAAGAGAAATTTTCACCATGATAAGAAAGCTGAGGCTGTCCAAAACTTGCCAACTCTTTGGATGCTCACATATGTTCAGACTTTTTAGGCCTCCTATTACAAAAAGTTCATTTGTAGGTTGGCCAGAACAGCAAAACCACTACAATAGTTGGGTACAGAAAGGAAACCATTTCAGTGATCAGCAGTGTGTGATTTAGCATTTTGAGAGTCAAAGAGGCTCTTGTGATTGCTCCTGTTTTGGGCTGTGTGTTTCAAACCCCCTTTCATATTGTGCACAGCTGCTAACACTTACAGTTTGGGGGTAGTGTTGACACAGGAACACAAAGGGGTTGAGATATTGCTAACTTATTACCAGGGTGGGAGGTCAAGGGGAGGACACATGGGGGTAGGAATTTTCCAAAGCAAAATCATTGCAAAACTAACTCGTGACTATGGCTAAGGAGTATTTTCTTCATTGCAAATTTATGATCAGGGTAGACAATGCCTCTCATTCCATGGTTCTGTAGATTCAGGTATTCTCAGGGAAACTTGTCAGGCTGTTGCAAATCTGTCACGCTTTGCCACAAACTGGAGCACAATCATGGCAATGCTACTTTTGCATTCATGTAGAATTTGGATTGCTAGTTGCAAGTATTTCCATAGACAAAAATAAGTGAACTTGGTATTAAAAAAAAAAAAAAAGAAAAAAAAAGCCTTTTCTACTCCAGACCCATGAGTTGCTGAAACTGGAAGTAGAATGTTGAAATTTGTGCTGCCTATGAAGATGCAGTAGTTAAACTGTTTGCTTGGGAAAGTATCTTTTTGAGCTATGACAAAAGCTCAATGTGAAATATGAAGTATTCTACAGGAGATGAAAACCAGTTGATGATGACCAGGATAGGGCACTGTTGTGCAGTTGAACAGGGCTGGAATGCCAGATCACAGGACATACAGAAACATGAACAGGATGTGGCCCCTCTGAGTGTGGGCTCATTTTAATTATGCTGATTAGGCCTCTCCAGCGATGGGTACCTGTAACATCAGAATGTACTTAATTTGGGGAATATAAAGATTTTTAAGCTGCTGGACTGTAGGAACTTTGGCATTTTGCACATTATGCTTGGACCTGGGAGAAGTTCTTACAGCGTTGCCACTCTGGACATTTTCACCAAATAGCCCATAAGAAAGCAAGGTGAAGCTGGTTGCACTTGGGCTAAGGTTAAAGACTTATCTTGTTTTAGTAATTTTTTCAGGCTCTCCAGTCTGTAGAGAAAGGCAGGTTATTTGCAAAGTGACTCAGATCAGGAATTTAACCAAACCCTGAAGGACCACCTTTTCAGTGGAATCATTTGCTAGAGAGAGGAAATCTAGAGAGCTTAGACATAACCTTTGCAAATACCCTCAAGGGATTTCATGCAGTGTTTGGCAGTGACCTGAAAACTACTGTTCTCATAGATAAAGTTCCTAAAAAGGAAAGAAAATAATTTGTTTTATGTATAAAACCTGCAGATAAAAATCATGTTTATTTCTGCAAGAATTAAAGCACTCCAGCAGGTAAGGATTCTTAGCTGTACTCTTTACAATGCTTCCAAGCATGACTTGACAATCCTAGGAAAAAGAAAAGCAGAACTCCTTTGAGGAGTCCAATAAAAAGCTGATACATACATATAAGAAGTAATGGATGGGATGCATTGGGTCCCAAGACTTTATCTGGAGTTGTTCATGAGGAATAGATGATGTGATAACAATGATTTCAGTAAAATTGCCTCAATATAATGACTGTATGATGTGCTGACTAACAAAGACTTTGAAGCTGGAGGCAAAGGAAAAACTTCCATCTGTTCAAAACTGTTGAACATTCTTTATAAATACAGGATTAAAGGAAAAAAACACCTGATTTCAGCATCTGTTTCTTTGCAAATAGAAACAAATGGAAGTTAGTAAACTTTTGGTTGTTGTAGTGGTGTTGGTGGGGTATTTTTGCTTGTATGTTTTTTCAAAACAGTTAAAAAAATGGGGCAACAGTATGTCCAATAGTAACAACTTGGAATTATGCTCATAGAGAAAGAATTTGAATTTCTATCCAAAATATGTGTTTTCCTGTAAAAGTCAGAAGATGCAAAAAGAACCTCAAAACTTTGAAGCTAAAGAAGTGTTGCACAAAATGAACAAGTTGGTGTTCTCCAACTGGGTGAGTGATTTGCCTGTAACCTCCAGGCTGTTCTTACACTGTGTGACAGTCACTGCATTGAGCTGCAATTTTACCTGATCACTATGATACAGGTGAGATCTTCACAAATCTTTTCCCGTCCAGTTTTATTTCTATGAAAATTCTATACACCATAAACTATTGTTAATATTTAGCTTGTGGTAACTGTTATGTTAATGCCAAACTATGCCACTAAATTAGTTAATTTCACTGCTCAATGAAAATTGAGAGGTTGGAGTTGAAAAAGTAGGAAAACTTTTTTTACTTCACGTATCTTGCTGATTTCAATCACCATCAGATTCCCCACTTTAACCAGCATGATTCAAAACAGTCTACATTGTCATTATCAGAGTGAAAACCATTCATCTGAAGATGTTTAAGGCCTTGACATGTAAACTGTCTGACTGGACTTTCTCTCCATTCTGCAAAGCATCCAGGGAAATGCTGCTGTATAAATGGATTCATAAAAGTCTCGTGAGCAAGGTCAGTCCTTGACTTTGTCTCTTCTTTCATTTCTTCCAATGCCTTCTCTGTTGTCTTGAAGTGCTAACCTGTCAAGCTTAAT
Source organism: Rhipidura dahli (assembly GCA_013399225.1). NCBI lineage: Eukaryota > Metazoa > Chordata > Aves > Passeriformes > Rhipiduridae > Rhipidura > Rhipidura dahli. The sequence goes on along the minus strand of VXAC01007103.1, from coordinate 1,329,353 downwards.
TCAAGCTGTTTGCAGCTTAGATGTTTACTAGATAAGCTGTATTTGCCCTTATTGGCTTTTGTCCTCTGCAAGGAAATAAAACACTCAGAAACTGAGAGAGGTGGGAAAACACACACAGCTTTAAAACATTGCAGGGCAAAAGCTTTATGACGCGGAGAATTCAACCAGAATTAAAGTAGTTACATGTTTGAGCTTAATATTGTTACTTTAAATTTATATTGATGCCATAGTGAAAGCATAATTTTAGCTAGCATTCATATACTTCTCACTCACTCCCAGGCAAATGCACTACAGACAGAAGTTTGACTGTAATTGATCTTTTCTGGTTAAATGTATATGGAGAAAATAAAGGAGACAAAGGTTTGTTAATGGCTGAAACCACATTTGTATCCACAGCAAATAGAGATACCATGTAAAATGTGTACATTTTCAACCATGCTTATCAGCAAACAGAAGTTCTGATTTTAATAATACATATTCTACCTGTTTTGTTTTGTGGTTGGTTTTTAGTCAGCTTGAGTGTATTACCCAGCATGACCTGCCTAAATGATAGAAGTATGTGGTGGAGTGGAAAGGAGCTAATATTTGAATTGAGTAAACATCAAAGATGCTTATTTATATTGCTCTGAAGGGATAAGAGTGGCAGAGAGAAGATCACACTAATGAAAGACCAGAAACTTGGTAATGGTGAGATGGGTAAAATTGTAGGTTAACTTCACACATGGTGTTAGAGAGTCCCCATTGCTTCACGGCTTTTAGAACTATCCCAAATATGATGCTTGTTCTCAAGCATAATCTGGGAGAGACAAGGCTGAGCAATGACTGACCAAAGCTCCTACCCTATCTCAGTACTTAACATCCACAGTATGACTCATAATAATCAGTGATATTAACAATTTTGGGCAACTGGGATAATTTCTTTAAAATCTCTGTTGTGGTTCAAAAGATACGGCTTTGTTGCTTTTTACATGTGACAAATCAGTGGGAGCAGTTGTAATATTCCCTTAACTTTCTAGAAATTCATCTGTGTACTCCAAGAAAAAGTCAGTATTGAGTTTTAGGGCATGAACACAGGAAGGGATGCTACTCTACACTAAGAAGGTGTGTGAATGGTCTTAGTTCTTGGCAAATTGAGGTAATCAGACTACAGTGCCCCACTGGGGCCTAACAGAGATGTGGTAACTACTCTTAAGTAAGTTCACACCCGGGTTTACTGAGTGATGATTTTCTTGCTCAAGGATCTAGTTTTCATTGTTGTAGTCCATCTAAGGAAAATATCAGTTGTGTTAAATAGTTATTTTTGACAATTGTTATTTTTTAACTTGGAATTACTTAATTTTTAAAAGTACAAGTGTTTTGCTCAGTAGTAAAATTTTGCACTTTTTATTTCAGTGCAAGGCATAGTTTTTCTAAAAAAATTATACTATGTGCTATCAAGCACTTGTATTGCCACTGAGTAGAATGGTAGCTTTAGAAGTAATTGACTTTTTCTGTACTTTTACAGTTGCATATTTATTGAGGTCTGACATTATCTGTCCAACAATTTTGCATCTTCATTTTGATAATCATTGTACAATTAATAAGGACCCATGATAAGCCCAGTAGGTTGCACTGAAGCTGTACTAAGCTGTAACTGCCATTTGTCATGAGAAAGCTTAGCTATAAAGTATTATATGACTTGCCTGAAGCCACACAGCAGAAAATCTTTAAGAAAGCCAGAGCAGGTTTGGATTTATTCTTTCTATCTTTTGTTTTAAATATAAGATATGTTTCTTCTTCCAAATAAGATAAGACATGTAGGGAGAAATTATCATGGCTGGATATCCCAGAAAGAAACAGGCTATGCAGTAGTGTACATTAGCATATATGTTTGCACTTGCAAGTTAAGATCAGTCATCAAAAATTTCATCTTAAATGAAAATTTTAATAAGTATGTGCATTTGAACAACTATACAGCTTTATTATCCAAACTGTGGCTTTCTCTAAAAATGCATAAATATGCATCTACTTGAAGGATTTCTAATATTGCTGTATTAAAATTCTTATTTTCAATAAAAAAAAAAAAAAAACAAAAGTGGGGAGCACCAAATGATTTTTCCATATGCAAAAATCTTTAGAAATGTGTGGCCTAAAAATGAGACATTTCCAAATAAAATTGAGCTATGCAGAAGAAATTGAGGAAAAAGTCCTTAAGGTGACTTTTAAATGAAAATGAAATGTCTTTTAGTAAGTTTCAGAGGTACAATATTACAGACTAGTAGAATTGTATCTCATTAATTTCAAACACAGACTTTATGTGAGGCTATTTGATTATAATTTGATTATCTGACCCTGTAATTAAAGTTTATTGCCAATTTCAAAGCTTATGTGTAAAATGAACTGGTTTTCTTCAAAGCAATATACAATCCATTGGACTCATTGACTTCTAGTTTTGCATTTAAATCGAAAAGTCTGTTATAACATGACAAACAGGTTCAGTTTTTGATCATTAATCCTGCTAAGCAATATTCATAAATTCAATTTTGAATCAGTTGGAATACTTTTCTTTTATTAGTTTCTGTGTTATTAAATGAGATTGTTTCTGACTAATATATTTCTGGACTCAAACTGTAGCTCCAAGCTGTTATTCAAATCAAATAACATGCCCCTTACTTGTGCCTAGCACTAATAAATGCCAACTTGTGATACATTTGCTGGAGACTGTCACGAATATTAAAGGAGGCAATAATGCCACTAATGTCTCATAAGTAAGCTTATTTTTCTAAAGGGCTGAAATCAGTCATCCTGCTGAGGGGGGCAAAGGGGGAAGAACCTTTAAGACTTAAAGCCTAAAGCATTATTTTACTCGGCTAAACATTATTATTGAGGAGGTAAATGACCAGGAAATTACCACTGTAGAGGATGAAAAATACAACATGTAACTTCTGGTGCCACCCTGAGCAACAGAAATGCATCCACTGGCTGAGCATATGCTGGGCTTGGTAGGCTTGCGTGTTCATTGGTTTGGAGGCATGTTTTCCTCCATCTGAGGGTTTGAATTAAAGGAAGAAAAAAAAAATCCAACACCCTTTTACTGTTATTGTCAACCACCTACTTCAGTTCTTTTGAGATATTACTAGTAATAGTTAGAGGGTTTTGGTACAGAACACGACTTTAATATGTTGACATGGAATTATCTAAACAGGATTTACTTGTCTAAGTTGTCATCCCACAATCTGGACAACTTGTGAAGGAGTTTATAGGGTGGAGCAGGGAGAATGGCTGTGGCTGAGAGACATAGCATGGATCCTACCTGTGTCCCAGATGGATACAAGGACAATGCTGAGATTCAGACACAATCACTTTAACTGTTTAGATTTTTCCTATCTCAAAATACTCCCTTTTCTTTTTTTTTTTTTTTTTCCTGGAGGTAGCATACTGGTAATAAGTGTCCATTCTAGGACCCTATGTACTTTCAAATGAAACTTCAAGCCATGTATTTATCCCTTTGTTTCTCTAGCTTTTCTCAAATATTTGCCATTTAATTTTAAAGAGAGGTAGTTGTGGTTTATATTTTGTGCAGTTGAGTTCTTAGCTTTCCTACTTTCTTAAAAGCTCTGTGTAATAACCTTGTATTTTCTTTTCAAAAATAATAATATAGAAAAATCTCATGCCTAATGAAGTTCAGTAGTGTGAGTGTCACAGAATGTACCAAAATAAATGGTAGGTTCTGGGAGAGCCACTAATGTATTTGGTTATAGTTTAGGGGATTTTCTTTAAATGATGATTCTCACATTAAAGGTACTTTAATTGGGAAGGATGAAAGCATTGAGAGAAAACCTGATGGTTTGTTTTGTGATTGCCTTTAGCTGTATGAACTGTTCTGTGTTGTGCAAGGTGTACTCCAATTGGATTTGCTTTGAAAGTGGTCTGTGACCTCTGCAGGAGCTGTTTCAGCAAGGTGCTCTTCCTTACGGCCATCACTGGGGTTTTGCAGCCCAGCTGCAATGGCTGTGCTGCTCTCGGGTTTGTTCTGCCTGCAGCCATACCACCTTTCCTCGGGCAGAGATCCTGTCAGAGTTCATAAGATCACAGGTCACACGGGATGAGGGAAGAATGGGATACCCAGAAGGCGACATCACTTTACCCCCCAAGCTAACGGGAACCCCTGACGCAGCACTTCCCTTTTTTTTTTCCCCAGTTTTTCACTGGAAACAGAAAGTACTCATGACTTATCATCATTAGTGATATTACTGAGCTCTCTGGAGCTAATGTGGGGCTACAGTTCACAGAACAGATGAACAATATTTGCCTAAAGTGTAATTTAACTGCTTTTTGTTTAGTGTTTTAATTTTAATCCTAAATCGTTGCCTTCTTTAACAAATACTGTGATCCTCCCCACAGAGGCATTCATGTCAGTGCCTCCTCTAATATCTCATTATTTCTGAAGTGCAGTGGAAGATTTTGTTTGAATGCTTCTGTGTTATTTTTTCAATGGCAATTTTTTTGTTATTATAGACATAATTCTTAGTTCTCACAATGAATATAGCAAGGTGACAGACTGTCATGATAATGCAGATTATGACTGATAGCATATGATCCCAAGCTTGGATAGTGTGATGCATAAATGACTTGAAATGTATTTATACTTCCATCTTCTTGTGATCAAGATTAGTCCACAAACTGTGAGTGAGAACAGTCTCAGCCTGCATGGTGAGAAAGGCCATTCAAAAATGACTTTGGTATCTAATTATCTTATCTACATAACAGTAGCCAAGTTCTCCCATCTACTGTTAGAAATCTGTCATATACTGCTTTGATATTGATATTGAGTTACCAGAGAAACTAAATCCAGGCCAGGATTTAGTGGCCAGGTCCAGTTCAACATGTAGCTTTCTCTAACAACAATTCAGTACTTCTTTTCTCACTACACTTTCCTTCAGACTTTTTTATTAAAATTATTTTGGATGCAACCTAGCACAGTCAGTTTTATTAACAGCAATAGCAAAGGCTACTATTCTTGGGATTCTCAGTAAGCTTTGTAAGAACTCCAGAACAATCAAAGTTTTTCCCTAAATAAAATATTAAGGATCTGGGGCCAGTTGTGGTTGGCTTTTGCTGTACATTTATTGAGATGTGCAGGGATCTGCACTTCTTATCTCTACAACCATTAATTAGATGTATAGCCAATAACATTTTGATTTAGCCTTCAATTGCTCATATCCTCCAGGTTTTCTGGAAGAGTAGACATTTGAAATTACATTTAGCACATGCCTACTCTTCAATATGTACATAAATACTTCCCTAACTAATTCAGGGAATAGTAGGAGTGAAAATTAACACTAATGTTAGTGTTTTCTTAAGGTAAGTCTCTAGTTATAATTACTTCTTAAGCAAATGTGTTGAATTTTTTTGTTTTTAAAGTAAAAGAGGACCCTCCAAAGATGTGTTTGACATTTAATAAAAACTTAATTAGACTTGGCATGACTATTTAAACAGTGCATAGGTTGTAATTCTGGTTTGAAGTATGATTTTAGGGAAACATTATGATAGTGGTTATTATAACATCTGGTTATCTTCCTCAAAGGATCCCTGAAAATAATTAAGAGATATTACTTTTAGAAAATAAATGTAAAATGTTTTTCATGTTTTTATTTTAGCTTTGTAAATATTTCTATTCCAGTCCTGGAAAATATTTGTTCCTGATAAATTTTGTGCTAAAATAGTAAGATCAATAAGATTTTAATGATACAAAGAAAGTGAAGTCAGTGAACATTACTGGCTGCACACTTCAAGGATTTGAGTCTCTCAGATTATGGTCTAAATTTTGTCTTCTACTTGGTTGATTGAATGTTTTTCTTTTCTTTCCTTCCAGGAGGGTCAACCTTACCACACTTTAGAATCAATTCAGGCTCCAAAAAAGCAAGCAAATAAGATTGTATCCTCAAAGGACTGCCTTACACTTGCACACCACTAAAAGCAGGCTTGCAGAGTTCAACTTTTTAGACAGCTCAGGAATCATGACAAGGTTAATGTCTGGTTTTGCTTAATTCACACACTTGCCTGTCCATGCTCATTTTGCACAGAATATTCAGACGTGATTTTTTGAAATAAAATCTAATTGTTTCTTCACAGTGAACAGATTTGTGCTTCCTTCTGCAAAATGTTCAGCTTTCCACTATAATCACAGACATTCTTCTTTTTTTTTTTAGGGGATCATAATATTTTTACAAAGAAGTAAGACTTATATAGGATTAATTGATCCTCTTGGTCCTGTTTTTCTGATTGTAAAAACTTTGGGTACTTTTCTAAGTTTTCAGAAAAAAAATGAGAGTGCTGTGTGTGCATTACTTAAATCTGCAATTGAAGGTGTGCACACCCAGCATTTCACTGACCATGTTAAAGATGCCTGAAGGTTAAGGAGGGACCATGTGCAGATCCAGCCATACACTAAAAGTGGAAGGTGCTTCACCACTCTGAACAAATGGGGTTTTATTTGAAGTGTAATAGAAGTGACAAAATATAAATACAAAAGCCTTCAATTTTATACTAATTTGGTTTTCTGCAATGACTGGCCAAACCTTGAAACTGTTCCGTACTCCTGCTTACCATCTCTCCACTTTGGAGAAGGAGAACATATTAGTATGATGTTTTAATCAATTTCTATGCTTTAATATTCTATAATAACTTTAAGTATTTTTTGGCATGCAATTAGCAGCATCTCAGTAAAATGAACAAAAAAATAACACTGTGTTCTCAAATCCACTCTCTGTAGTCTCAGCCAACATCGCTGTGTCACTTAACTTTGAATACATAATTACTGTTTTTGTTTCTAATGCTTCAGGTTCTAAATTGTCTTTTGAAAGATCTCTTTCTCTAAAAAGAAATTGTGCATTTTAGAATGTAACATGCACTATTTTGGAAGTAACAGCAGGGTATGGCTATAATTTACACCAGAAGGCTCACAAGTACTTTAGGATAACTCCTGTAATTGTTTTATGTAGTTAATATTTAGGTTAAATATCAAATAATTTACTTCATATTTAAAACTTAAACTCTAAAAATTAATTTCATTGTAAAATCTCAGACTTTATTCTATAGGAAAAGTTTAGTTTTAGGATTAAATGGTTTTGAATTACTTAATTGTTCAACTGACTTTCTTAGATACTTGTTTAACTGCTTTGTGGTAAAAAATGCTGCATATCAGGGGTTAGGTTTTGAAGATGATCAAAATGTGGTAACCATAGTATTTACTTTCATATTTAAAGACCAGAGTCCATCAAACTGGATGCTAATTTGAAGAGTATCAGGCACTCTGAAATTGGCTAGGTTGTGATATTTCTTAAACATATTTATCAAAAATGAAAAAAAAAGAAGTTAAAAAATATATTCAAAGTATTAAAAAAGCCCCAAACGCAGAAATAACAATGTTAAAAAATAAGAAATTCTTACGCTGACAGTTTTTTCTGGTGTGTAGATAGTATTGTTTGTCCTTTTTTTTACATTTTACTTTGAACCAGTGAAAATCCCTCAACTGTATGAAATTTGATTCTAATTTTCATATGAACAAAAAATTGCTAATTAATTTCCTATAACTGGACTAGATTGGTAAAGCAACTTATTTTACTAAATCCTTTAGCTCCTTTTTGTAGAAATAAGGTCATCAGATGCTTTTAAGCAATAAATTATAACATTTGTGTAAGTATTTTTTTTATTGTAACATATGGATTATAAAACAAATTATAACAAATACTACAGCAAGTGGATTTGGTACTTAATATTTTATTCTACTTTTTGTTTTTTGCTCAGTTCATACCCCTTGGACGGCTCACTAGAGCTGGAGGGCTCACATCCTGGAAAATGTAAGTTATAGAGACTTTAAGTGTTTTTTATCAAGCTTCAGTTATTCTGAGCATATCAGCTCTTGAATGCTGAAGTTTACTTGCACAGTTAAAGCACAGCACAAGAATCAGCTCAGGCTATGCAGAACCTTGCAAAACTGGTCTCTTTGAAATATGTCCAAATAGATATTCAAATCAGTATTACAACATAAATCAAAAATGCTTTCCACATTTTACAGTGTACTTCATATGACAAGAACATTTTCTCTCAGTTATGATTCTTTTTCATAGAGTGGAAATCTTCAACTTGACGGTTCTTGATGGCAAAAAAATGTTCACTGAAGTGTGGCCTAACGCTGTGGCTTGTTACATTCAAATTTAAAGTAATAAAAAATATGAAGGAGTGGAGGAAAGAGAACTATTTATCACATGGTTTATCCACTAAAACAATTTCAACTTGTAAGCCCAAATTTATTCATGATGTTAGTGCCATTGCAGCACAGGAGATTTTATCCCCACTGCTTTTCTTCCATGGGTGTTGCTGTCAAAGCTTCCCAGTCACCTTGGTTAAATCATTCCATGTGCCAAAAGTAATTATCCAAAGTTCCATGCTGCCTGCAATGATGTGAAACTCTGGACTGTGTGCAGCTATGATGTCATCAGGCACTCATTAATGCGAGAGTGGCTTACCTGCAGGCCTGAAGGCCCATGCCAATGAATCCCATTCCCATATGAAAGGTATTGATTTAATCATTCTGATGGCAGGCCTGTCAGAATGTAATTGTCCACTGGAAGTACAAATGTGTAAATGGACATCCCAGCAAAAGGCAGCAATCTTTCTAAGTAACATTTTACATTTATTCAAATCATTCCACTTGTTTTCCTCCTCCTTGTGCACCCAGCCCAAGTCTGTTATTGATATAAAGGTTGAAGCTCAGGCAGCTTAACTGTTATGTGGAATGACCTTTACTTTTAATATTAATATATTATTGTAAAGTCTATGAGACTCATAAATGCAATTTTAGAATTCATATGAAATGCCATGTGCTGAACCTATTGCAACTTTTCCTCTAGTCCTGTGGCAGGTTGCAAACTATGCGAATTAATATGCATCATATTCTTTCCCCTTTATTTACTTAGAGAGGTTTGCAGAGCAACTTTATCAAGAGTAACATTATCAAGAGCTTTCCTGCAAGCTTCTTTATCATATTCACATCCGTGTCTGCTCGACACTTGTCACTGTCAATCAAATCGCAATAATACGCAGATGATTTGCTCATTTGGTTTAATAAAATCTCTCTGCTTATTTGCACTGCAGTCATTATGCCACATAATTGCTCCGCCGCCGAGGTGAAAGGCAGCCAGTTGCCTGGGGGATAAGAAGAGACTATTGCTATATGAAGGATTTGTTTCTTTGCCTCTGTCTCTCCCTAGTCACTCATATCCCTAAAATTAATATTGTATTTGAATCCAGTCCTGCTATTCTTATGCAGGCTAACATTGTTATTACTTATTATTTGGATGTGAAGTCATTTATTTTTAGTTTTGATGTCCAGGCTGTCAAGCTAAATTTCATTGTGTACTGCCACATACAATTTTTAACTGCCATTTAAACTTGATTCAAAATCCAAATTATGAAGAGAACACGTTCAAAGGAATGGGCTGACAGGAAGTATAGCTACAATTTTTATTTCCCAGGAAATCAAAGTATAGATCTCGTTATTGTTCTGTGGTGAAGATATGTGAGGTTTTCATACCTCATAATCTTTTTTGTATTGGCTGGACACTGTGATTCAGAAACAGAAAAAGGGGGGCTATTTATGCATATGAGCAGCCCTTAGGGTGCAAAACAAAGGCATTCACTTCCAGAAATGATATAGCACAGAACTAGCTCAGCTGACTGTTGTAAATTCCTGAATGATTTGTACTCCATTTTCCAGTAGGTTCTATTATGACGGATGGTGGAAGTAAAAATGAGGAATCTATCCCTGTAACACAAACCTTGGCTCCTTCTCTGCACAGTTAATAAATCAGTCACTGCCATGTGATAATAATTAACATCCAATACTTTTGGGGTGATTCCACCTCAGTGCATACTCGTTAGGAGCCTAAAATACTTCATATTTAAATGTATTCCAAATAGCAAGTGCTTAATGTTTCTTTTTACAGAAAATTAAAAACTAGGCTAAAATTCCATATGAGAGACTATGCTTATGTTCAGCTTTCCTATTTTTATTCAAAGTCCTGCATTGAGCCTAACTGGGACTCTGTTGGTTGGCCAGAGGAAGTGCTAATGCTTTAAAGCTGAATTTGAGCATATATTCTTATTTGTATAAACTCAATCTAATAGTCTTTCAGATATAGAAAAAGAGAATGATTAGCTATAATATTAACATAGGGACAGTTAATGGGGAGCCCATTAATTCACAGAAGCCCCAAAAAGGAGTAGTAAGACACCTTCAGCCTTTCTGGTAGGCCATTGCAGTTCACCCAGTCAATGTGAGACTGAACCCGGTAGCAAGATTTTAAAAAAATTCTACTGTGAGATTTTCAAACTCACTTTGTAGAAATCAAGAGATATAACTCCATTCAGTAGCTAAAGTGGTTAATCACTCTTGCTATTAAAATATTTACTGAATGTCTTATTCGAAATTGGTTCTTGTTATGGCTTTCCACACTAGATTAAAGATATCTATCTCCCAGAATTTTTGCTCTTTGTTTATTGTCTTGTAATTGAGCTCTTTCTCAGTAGTTTTTAGCAAAATTAACATATCCCTGGTCTCTCCAGGGATACAGGGCTCTTTGCTTCTATCACAGGTAAGTAATGACATCAGTTATCTAAGCAGTGTTTTGTATAAAGCTAACCTGTTTTTCAGGGGACAAGGAGGCATAGCTGTTGTAATGAGCAGCTAAGATTGAGCTTTTTTAGTTCAGTTTTGGTTGGGGGTTTTTAATTAAAAGAAAGGGCTGCATTTCTTTTGTTCATTTAGTATTAAGTTTGGATTTTTTGAGCATATCTGTAAAGCAGTTGTGATCATCTTTTGGCTACATATCTTGATCATTATTTACCCCTGTGAATGGATTAAACATTTCTATTTTCCAAGTATGCTTGTAACTTATTTGTTAGGGAAAAATATATTAGATCTGTTATCAACTCATGATATAAAACATTCTAGACCAGACAGTGTGTGCAGTGGAGTTCAGCTGGACTGTGTGTTCAGACACCCAGCCATGCCATGTGGGCTGCAGGTATCAGAAACATACTCCAGGTAGATGCCACAACATGGCTGGCCTAGGCTGCTTCTGCTTCATGAATGATGTTGCATGCTCCCCTTCAGCATTCCACATAGCAGTGCAGATTCATGCTAACTCACAACTCTCATTATTCTTCCTGAATAACAAAATGTTCAGCCAAGGAAATTGGTAAAAACAACTACATCTCCTTCAGCATGTTAAACAGCCATATTTAGAGATCTTGTGAGTAGAAAAGGGAGATGAGGGTTTTTTCTCTTAAGTTTGAGACAACTAAAGATCTTTTCACCAGTTTGCATAGATGTTACACTTCACACAGTATTTTTTTTCTGTAGAATACAGTTTCTCATCCTGTCCTCTTCCATAATTTACCTTTGCTTTCATACTGTGGAGGGAGGTCAAGTAGTGACCAGGTTGCTCAGAAAGGTTTTGGTGTCTCTCCATCTTTGGAGATATTGAAACCACAGCTGGATGTGGTCCTGAGCAATCTGCTCCAGACAGCCCTGCTGCTGAGCAGGGGAATTGGACCAGACAATCTCCAGAGGGCCATTCCACATTCATGCTTTCTGTAATTCAAGGATGCAGAACAGCCATATGACTTGCAAAAGCTTTTTATATAAAGGGTATAAACATATAAAATTATCTATTGTCATTGTTTTGTAGGAAATAATTTTACAGTGAAATTAAATTATTAATCTGCATTACCATTTGTAAAGAATTTTATTTTGCCTCATCATATGTGTGTGTGTGTGGAGGGGTTGTTTGCTTGTTTCTGGGGTTTGGGGATTTTTTTGTTTCTGGGCATTTTTGGGGGTTTTTTTGGTTGTTGTTTTGTTTTGTGTTGGGTATTTTTGGTTGTTTCTCTTTTTTTTTTTTTTTTGGTGGGGGGAAGTAAAAAATGCACATCTACTTAGCTAATTTTAGGCCATAGTATTTTAGTCAATAGGAGCAGATTCAAATTATTTTCTGCTAAATAAACAGTAGACAGGTATTTAAACCAGATTTCCAAAGAAGCCAGCCACAGAAACTTCAACAACACAACTTAAAGATTGCTTTGAAAAAAAATCCTTATTTAAGATTAATCACAAAAACACTTAGAGAGGAAAGAATGAGTGTTTCATTTTCTTGTCATTATGGTGGGTTTTGATCCTTCTTAATCTCTAATATTTTTAATATCTTAATTCTAAGTATGTTTTTGGTGGCTGATTTTGTTCTAGAAATGTAATATTTGGAGGAAATGCTGACTATTGTGTAGGTGATGGTTTTCCCACATGGAAGTACAGCTGCTGTGTTGCTATTGTCTGGATGTTGGCTCATGTTCTCCTTTCTGTACACACTCCATTGCATGTTCCTTTCCAAGAGGCATCCTTATGCAATTTACAACAGGAAGTAGCAACAGTTTTAAAACAAAAATGTTGCCTTTATTTTTGTAGAGATATCTTAGTTTCAGGCAAACTAGCATATTGAATTATGTATTGCAGTAGTAAAAATATTAGTTTTTCTGAGAATACAATGCTTAGCTTGGTGTGCAGCTGCCATAATTACTTAATAAAGGTATTGATGTGTTTGAATTAGCACCCTAAGCATTTACATACACAGACTTGTGCAGACACAGACACACACTGAGGGTGTCATAAATTAAATAGGGAATTTCTGTCCAGCTCAAATAGTCAAACCCCATGCCTGTTCAAAACTTTGGTGAGCAATATTTCAGAGGGACTGAAAATAAAGAATCATTTATACAGTCTGTAATTAAATAATGAAAATTAATTAAATTGTTACAGTAGTTCTTTGCTTGACTATTGAATAAGTTACTTGACATTTTTCAGTAATACTCTGGGCTTTAAATTTGAACCAATATATAAAATACCACAGAAAATACTGCACTAGGGAACATTCTATCCAGGATTTTCATAAAAGAGAGAAATCTAATATTATACCCTGCTATTAATTAACATTAGATTTACTATCTGAAAGAAGGTATTTAAAATTCTGCAAAATGAGACATGTTTATCTTTTTATAGTCTCTTTCTCATAATCTTAATTTTCCAAGGCATTAAGGGACCTTATGTTTGCAAAGTGGAAATTATTAAGGATAATTAAGATGAAAGTTTTGTTTGACAGAGGAATTCTCATGATGTTTGGAAAGATCAATTTGAATCTAATCTCAGTTCACACTGTTGCTTTTTAGAATTAAATGCTGTGTAATAAAACCACAAACAGCCAAGTCAGACTTCAAAACTGCAGACACTACTTGTGTCCCTTAAAAAGGAAGAAAAATTAGACCTCCCAACCTCTTGTGGATTTAGTAACAGACAAATGTATAGAAGATAAGATTGAATTAAATTATTACTTAGGGAAAACGCAACTGAATGGGAGGTACAAACTTACACTAACTTACAAAGAAAAGGTTGCAGATGGCATAGAAAAGATCCCAAAACTCAGGTAAAAAATAAACCACTTGAAACAGATGGAGACAGAAATCTTCTACTGAAGAGCTTTTTTGCCAACTTAAGTTCTTATTTATAGATGAAATATCTCAACTGAAATCTTGTTGAAGTTAACAGGACTTCGGTTGCTTTTTTTTTTTTTTTTAATTGGTCTGTAATTTCCCTAAAACTTTAATTTGTGACTAGTCAAATTGACTGTGAATAGTCCAAATTGGGAGGCAGACTGAGGTTCCCATATCCTGGCCATGATGCAGTAGAAGCTAAGAGTAACCTCGTTTGACTTGAAATTGCTTCCTACTGAGCAAATGTTTGATTCTCCATCTGCCAGTGTGCATTTTTCTGAGGTTCTTCAGCTACAACTGGATAGCCAGATCCTGAGTCCAATTGCATTTCCAAGATAGTCATCTGAGTCAGTGTTCTTGCTCCTCTCCTGCTCATTGAAGGGATCCATTTGCAGTGGAACCCAAATGTTACTCTGTTTTCCTGCACTACCATGCTGGTGTTCAGTTTGTGTTGTCCTAAAAATTTGAGAACAAATCTGAGACATAACCAGCTCCTATCTGCCCATTTCCAGTGAAAGAATGATCGTGCCACGTTGACATCTGGCCCAGGTGCCGGATGGGCAGCCTGTGGGAAGATGCTGAGCTGCTGGTCTTTTTTTTTCCCCTGTGTGCTCAGTCTAGCTCTAGGACAGAATGTAGTAAATGCTTTCTTTGTACACAGTTTTCTAAATTTATACTATCAACTATACTGTTTAGTTTGAGCCAGAAATGTATGTACAGAATATAGAACTGGAAAAAAAAAAAAAGTGTGGAAGGGAGAGGGGTGTTTCTGAGTTTCCATTCAGCCCTTTATGTTTGCAAACAGAACTTCTGTGCTCTCTGTTATAAACTCTTGAGTCATTAGCATCAGCTACAGTTTCTGTCTGGAGAGATAGAGGGAGGAGAAAGTGTTTTTCTCACAAGCTTTTCCTTTATTAGAACACTGAGGTCATCAACATTCTACTGCATATGGCAGGGCAGCTGGAAATGGGGACTGGATCACTGAGGGGTGGAGCAGTCCCAGAGACAGAATGTTATGGCATGGGTTGGAACTGTGGGCTGTAAGGTGCTGCTCAGTGGCAGCCTTTAATTTAAGCCCAGCAGCATCTCTTTTTGGAGCTTTATTAACTGAGCTACAATCCTTGGTAGCTTTTCATAGCTGTTCCCCATTGAATGTGAAAGCTTCTTTTGCATATTCACCCTCTCTCTCCCCAGTCTTTACTCTTCATATTCAGTTCTTTGATCAGTCATCCACTAAGTTTTTTAAATATTCAGCTTTTTTAAATTACCAACCACTTACATACCTGCTTAATATGTCACTTTACCAGGAAAGTAATAAGAAGATGAAAGGAGGAAAGTGACTTTTGTGTAGAAATATGGCTCAAGGTGTGAGTGGAGAAAAATATAGTCCTACTTTATTATGTCTTATCATCTCTGAAATTATGTAGTTATTTTTCAGTCAACAAATTAACTGTGATTTTTCCATCTGAAAATTATGAATTGGTTTTGGTCTGCCTTTCACTCATCATATCATACCACTACAGCAAAAACTGGAGTTCATAATGATATTGTGGAAACTGCTGATCAAAGCTTGTTTACACGGACTGTGTTCACTGATTTGCCAAAGTTGTCTTATACAGATGCACTTTAATGACTATTCTCTGCAAAATTGATTTTTCAAAAAGATTCTTCCTTCTGATTACTCTGTAATCTTAGTTATCCTTGAGACTGTGGGATTACGTATATATTTGTTTAAAAGTATATTCTACATTATTATGATTCAAAATGTTCCATGGAAGGATGATATTGAGAAAAAAAAAGCTTATTCATAAGGAACTATTAATTACAGCTGTAAGTCTAGCTAGTCTGATTAAAACCTTATAAAAAGTTCTCAATGAATGGCTGTGAAAATTCTAAAATGAGGAATTTTAATTCATCAGTAGACATTCAATGGTAGGAATTAAATATACAGGCTTTTATCCTGAAAATGTCTCCATTACAAATAAGTTGTATGGATATGTAGTTTAAAGATTCATTTTTCATTTTAGCATTTACAAACAGCATTTGTGTTATTTTGATAGCTAAGGAACATATTTTCAAAATGTATGACTAACAAATTGAATGCTTCTCATTCAGCTATCTTCCCTGGGATGTTTTACCTACAAGAAAATATTCCCATAAGTAGGAAACCAGTGCAATTGGGATCCAAGTCTTCCTTTGGGATTTATTCTGACATTATAAACCTCTAGTCAGATTCAAGTGTTCAACTTCTTTAAAAAATAGGGATAAAATTGTCCTTTCTTTCCTCATAATGGGAAATTACTTTCAAAATCATACTGTGAAGAATCAAAATTCATCTTAGAACTTTAATTCTCACCATTCAAATAAGATCTATTAGGTAAGCAAATACAAAGGAATAAAAGGAGTACTGTAAGTCACTTTTACAAGTTTCATGGTTCTGAATTCTGCACAGCTGGACTCACAGTAACTGAAGTTTCTAATTCATAAATTAAGGAATCTGAAATACATTCAGATTTAAATGTTTAATGTATTTTTCCACTGTGTGAGACATGTTGAAGAAAGGGCAGTTTGAAGGCTATGATCTGATCTCTGATTAGTCATTGATAGGAGCTTCTGCTATTCAGGAACCATTAATACAGTCAATCTTTTATGCTGTGAAACACACTGACAGCCATGCAAATACAGAAGTGTCTGAATATTATATACAAATGTATTCTTTTTACATTAAGTGAGTCTAGGAAGACAGGAGGCTTTCTATGGGGAATAAATAAATTTAATATTTCGTCTTTCTCTTATAACTGTGAGTTTGCTGCTGACTGAGCAGAGACCAACAGTAGGTCCTGTGATTCTACCCTAAGAACCAAATGACAAATTTTGATGATGCAGTTAGTGCTGTTCCATCTTACCTCTTCCTCAGGGAAAATAAATACATAGTGAAAAGCATTTTTATATTGGTGCAGCTACAGCTGCATTCATTCTAGCAATTCCATTGTAATAAAAAAAGAAAATAGGAAAAATAAGTACATCATCTTGAACCAACACTACTATTAGAAAAAGTTTCTATCTTTATGCTTCTTTTTAAGAAAACAGAGGAACATCACACTGTTAGGGGTAAACTAGAAAAGGGGTTTGTGTTTGATTTGCTATTAGTTTCCAGTAGTGTTTTTAATATAAATGGGCTTCTAATTAATCTTTTCTAATTTAGATCTTTTCTTTCTTATACTTTGTTAACCTAATTTCAAATCCCAACAGAGCAGTGTGCCAAAGTAGCTCAAGCCCCAGTGCTGGTAGTAGGAATCTGGGCAGCATTTTTTGTCCATCCATGAAGGCCTGTCTGGGAATTCACATTTCAGGCAATAAGTTTCAGCAAAACCTTCCCAAAGCAAACACCTCTCTGGCCTGTAGCTGGCATTGCCATGGAAGGCTCAGAGCCATGCAAGAGCTCCAGCCTTACCAGCAGGTATCTATTCCAAACAGTTGGTTCAATCATTGTTTCTACTATTGTCCTTCGGAATGAGGGGAGAACTGTGACCTGATGTCTTCCTCCTTACAGATAACTTTCATTGCTGTGCACTGTGAATCACCTCCTTCCATTCACTGCTTCATAGGTGTATTTACACTGCTTCATAGGTACATTTAAATTGAAAACACCCATTTTTAAATACTTTTGTAGGTTTGTCAACATATTTTAGAGACGTGATAATTTTTGTCTTGATTTACTGAAAGGATATGCCTTGTTATCAGCAATTATGCAAATAGAGATCAGTATGGAGAAATTTAAAACAATCCCTTTATGAGATAATACACCATTTTCACCAAGGTGAAAAAGAAAACAAAAATCTAAATTGTTTACTTGACTGCTTCTATTTTTACTTAGATTGCTCTATAAAGTGCTGATAGTATGTTCTTGCAGTGTACAAATCACAAAGGAATTGAAAGTACAAGAATAAAAAAGATATTCAGGGGTTCTGGTTTTAAACTATGTTTGTAATTCTGCTTTTTAGCTTTGAAAAGGAGAAAATCTTTTACCTTTGCATTTTTAGGAAGGTCATATTAATATCAATAGCTATCAAGTAAGGTTATGTAGGTTTGTGTGGTTACGTAGGTTATTTGTCAAAATTCTTTATCAGCCTCCCTACAGAACTACTGGGGACTTCAGAGGGAGGTGAGCAGGAGCTCTTGGCGTGACCATTTCTGTTTGTCCTGCAGCACACGCTGTGTTCTGTCACGGTGCCGTTCCTGTCCTTACCTGCCACGGATTGCGATGTGTGACTAGAGCAGCTGCAGGACACCATCTAGTGGTGCCGAGCCCGAGCTAATTACAGACTTACTTTAACTTTCTTCGTCTCTTTCTAGCTCATATTCCTTCTCAAAACCTACAGCCACCACAAGGGGAGATTCTGCTGCGTTCAGAACTATCCAGAGTCTTCCAACAATGAACAATTAAGCCTCACACTGATCACATCCATCACACCCTTCCTTCTTCTGCAGACATACAGGAAGGTGCTTGGCAGTTTTGGGGTTTGGATTATGAGTATGTATGGCTTTGGGGTATGAACACAGATATTGTGGAAAAATCCCTCACAGTATTTAGAATTCTGGGTGAAACTGAGAGTACCTAAAAGTAGGAAAAACAGCATCTGAAGGTTATTTACAGAATCACAGCATGAACTAGGTTGGAAAAGACCTTTGAGTTAATAAAATGTTTGCTACAGGTACCAACCATAGTGAAAGAAATCTTTCATGAGATAAATAATATACAAAAAGCATTCTAGGCCTGGTTTATCTCTTATACTTGTCAAAATACATAGATTTGTTAAGTAGAATTACTTCATATTTGGTATGACTAGGAATGGAATCTAAAAAGCATTTAAGAAAATTTATTAGGCAAAAGCATTTTTCTTTTTGGGTATTATTCCTCTAGTTAGCAAGATAGGCAACTTTGGACTATAGTGGGGTTTGAAAAATTAACAATGTTGTGTTCAAAGGCCTGATAAAAACACAACCTTCAAAGGAGAGTTGGTGGGAAGAGATTTAGAGCAGGAAAAAGAAAACAGTAGGAAAGAGATTGAGGAAAAGAAAAAAAAAAGGAGGTAACGAGTGACTGCTCCTACTGCACGTAGAAGTGGAAGGCAAATAATTTAGGATATGAGCCTAAAGGGAAGTTGTGCAGCACTTCAGTGGTGCAGGCAAAGAGCTTGAATTTGAAACACAGAAGAACAGGAAATTGCCAAAGGGTTTTAGAAACTTGAGGCAGTGGTTTAGCCAGGATAATAACGTTACTAACTGACTGAAGGCTTTAAAGAGGCATTTTGAGGACAGGGAATAGGAGAAGGTTACAATAATTGAGACAAAGTGATAACCTTAGCATGGTATTTTTGCTCATAGCTTAGGAACAAAAAATCTATCTACATGCATTGATTTTTAGAATTCTCAGTAATTTTTATACTTGAGATGGCATGGATTTTGTTGTCATCTTCCAAACCTTGACAAATTACTTCAGTTTTGGTATAGCACTTCTGTAATTGTTCTACTGAGCTCAGAAAAAGCCTAATTACAAATAAAGACTAACAGCTGAGGTTTGGGTTTTTTTCCTCCTTTTCTTCAGCAGATTTTAGAGGTAGATTTTGTATGTATATCTGAGTGCATGTATTGTTAATATAAGTTTACACTGTGTGTATGTACCTGCTCAGCAATAGTATCAGAAGCTAGTATTATTAATTTTAAAAGGAGGTTTTAAAATGTGCCAGCAAGGGTACTTTTGTGGCCGATAAGGCCAGTGGGATCCTGGGGTTCATTAGGAAGAGCATTGCCTGCAGGTCAGGGGGGTGATCCTGCCCTTCTACTCAGCCCTGCTGAGGCACACCTGGGGTACTGTGTCCAGTTCTGGGCTCCTCAGCACAAGCGAGTCATGGAACTCCTGGAGAAGGTCCATCCAACAAAGATGATAAAGGGACTGGAGCATCTCTTACAAGGAAAGGCTGAGGGGGCCGGGGCTGTTCAGCCGTGAGAAGAGATCCCTGTC
This sequence comes from Rhipidura dahli, assembly GCA_013399225.1. Classification (NCBI taxonomy): domain Eukaryota; kingdom Metazoa; phylum Chordata; class Aves; order Passeriformes; family Rhipiduridae; genus Rhipidura; species Rhipidura dahli. The sequence continues at coordinate 1,309,744 of VXAC01007103.1, read as the reverse complement.
TGTCCCTGTCTGCAGGGAGGCTCAGGGCAGGGACCAGGCTCTGCTCAGTGGTGCCCAGCAATGGGACAAGGGGAACAGGCACAAACTGATGCCCAGGAAGCTCCACCTGGACATAAGCAAGAACTTTGTTGCTGTGCAGTGACCGAGCACTGAACAGACTGGCCAGAGGGTGTGGAGTCTCCCTCACTGGAGATATTCCAGAACTGTCTGGACACAATCCTGTGCCATGTGCTCTGGGATGGCCCTGCCTGAGCAGGGAGGTTGGACGAGATGATCCCACTGTGGTCCCTTCCAACCTGACCCATCTTGTGATCATGTGGAAAAAAACAAAATCCAGTTGAAATATGTTTTTTAAATGTCCATTTTTAGTAGCCTGCGACAAGGAGTGACGAAAGTCCGTGACTGATTACGTCACCTCTAGTAGGAGGTCGGAGTTCGTGGCTCATACAGGCAGCGTTAGCTGCAATATTTTGGAGAGGCTGAGTGGATGCCTGCGGGCACACACACACGGTGTTCACCGAGCTGCAGCGCACCGCAGGGCGCTCGCTGTCCCGCTGCCCCTCGCTGTCCGGTGCGGGAACGTGTCCCCGCGGCTGTCACGGATCGCACCGCCACAGCTCGGCCTTTCCTGCCCCTCCGCAGGCTCCTCCAGGCAGCCCAGCACGCCGCACCCGGCCCCAGCCCACCCCGCTCGGCCCA
>VXAC01007103.1:1272837-1308957 GCA_013399225.1 Rhipidura dahli | reverse complement strand
GGCGGCGGCGGCGGCGGCGGGGCCTGGGCCGCGCGGGGGAGCGGCGGAGCCTCGGTGGGTGAGCGAGAGGGGCCACAGCGTCCGGCCCTGCCCGGGCTATCCCTCCCTGGCGGAACGAAGGCGGTGGGCGCGGGAATCCCGTCCCTGCGACACGGGAGGCTGGTGGGGCTGCTCTGTCCCTGAGGGGCTGCGGTGTGTCTGCGCCCGTGGGGCCGTCACCTGTCGCCGGGAGGTGCTGGGCGTGCGCCTCCCGTTGGGCCCGTTGGGGCTGCCCCGCGCGGGGTGGGAGAGGCACCGCGAGCTCGGGCAGCGCCGGGCGGCTGCCAGCGGGGCCCTGCCCGGCCCGGAGGCTTCCGACCCTCCGTCCGTTTCTCCCCACCCCGGGAACGGCGTCGCGCTGCGGTGTTCGGCTCGGTCGCGGCCGCGGTGGAAAACACCGCGGAGACCGCCCGGACTTCGCAGGACTGCTCTTAACCTCCCGTGACCCCCGGCTGACAGGTCCCTCTGGAACGCCCTGTGCTGTGGGACTCGGCCGGCCGTCGCCCCGTGTCCCTTACCCTGCTGTATCTAAGAGCAGGTCTCGTTGGCGTAGATTGAAGTTTCGTAGAGGAGTGAACTCGTAGCAGCAGGTGTTGGTATGGAACGCGTAACTCGCCTGTGGAAGAAGAGTTGGCGAACAGGCTTGACTGGTCAGTGTTCCTGTTCGCCGCCACCAGCGGCTCCCGGGTTGTCCGGCAGATTAAGGTGTGGACGAGCGAGGGCCTTGGGTCCAAAGGAGATCAGGAGTGGCTGTACTGAGGAGAAATAAGTTCTAGTGCAAACTGACGTCTGCAGTTGCTGGACAAGCACATAATACTGTGTGTTCAACATACACTGTTCTCTGGTGCTCTGCTGATGTAGCTCGGTTTGTTCTCAAGTGTCAGAGTGGTTCCCTTTGATTTGTTGATGCTTCCAGGAAATCTTTAAAAGACTGCTCTGTTCCAGACAGATAAAGTTTTTTTCGCATTACTTTAGTGTTGTGTTTGATCAAATAACTCTGTTGGTTAGAGGAGAAAAATACAACACATACTGTGGTGGATAAAATGAGACATGTTTTCATGAGACTACCTAATGTAGAGGAGGAGAAGATGCAAAAGCAAAGTACTTAAATGTGATTTGTTTTGTTAGTGATAACTGTGGTTTTTTGAAGCCTTTATAGAGTGCTAATGAAGGATCAGATGACTTTACACTTGTTCTGACTGCTGGCATTTATTGCAGACATGAAGTTATGCCTGGCAGCCAGTGGCTTTTGGTCCCAATATGGTGCTGTGGATAAGTTAAAAGGCCTTTCTAAGAAGCAGTATTTGAAGTAATGTTTCTTCACAAGTTTGTCTTTTTGTCTTTGTTTCTGTTTTGCTAGAAGAAAAGCGCTAGATAAGAAGGTAGCCATAAAAAGCCCGTGGGAGGAGGACAGCTTTGGAGGGTTGCTGTTAACTGCTATTCTTAAATCAGGAGAAATTAGTAGAATGTACTTATTGAGTGGCACACTATTGAGCCTCTTCTCGATGAGGTACTGTGAATATTGACAGTGTGGAAGTAGAGAGAGGGATGGCTTTGAAAATTTTTGTCCTCTTTCCATAAAATGGGGAGAGTGTATTGGGTTAGTTTGGGAAGCTGCTGGTTTTAGTAGTTACAGCACTGTAAGATGCTGCAGTGGTGGGTGCCCTGGGGTAGACACTGAGCCCTGTGTAAGAGTGAATGCTTAAACTGCCTAGAAATTTCACTTAATGATATCAGGACTTAGCTCTCCTTTGTCTGCTGCAGACATAGTGAGAAGTAGGATAGGCTGTCTAATGGAAATTTGCTGTTACTTGGTTGTTTTTAATACTGATTTTAATCATTTTTGTGATTAGTGATGGGTAATAAATTGCAAGGTGAAGGTACTAGAGAGCATAAGCAGTTGTGGGTAAGTTTCCTTTACAGCTACAATTCTCCACTTCCACGTTGCATAGGAGTGAATGTGATTAGAAATAAACTCTGAAAACACCTTGAAAGGCTTCTTAAATTACCTTCCTCTCTGAACTCAGGTTCTCCATTGTAAGTAGTATTTTAACAGGTATATGAGACTGGAGGCTGTTTAACAATAAATTTAGGACAATACTATGCATGATTTATAACTGGCAAGCAACTAGATAAAAGATGTCTGTGCAAGAAAACCCCTGGGAGTTATTCTTTAGCTTAACTAGAGCTAAAATAATGTTTTATTTGCTCTTAGTAGCATGTAAGTAGGCATGATAATGAAAGGCCTTTCAGCAGAGCTGGAAGTGTACTGAGATACATAGCTGCTTTCTGAAAGGTGGATCTGCTGACTGAACTGCATCTAACATCAGTTACCAAGCTTCTAGAAAAGTTCCCTGTTTTCCTGGGAATAGGTTGGGCTGGTTTTTACCTATGTATGTCATACTTTGTCCTGCTGACTCCTGTTTCCCTATCTCTGGTTCCGGGGTAATGCAGCTTGTATTACCTAGTCGTAAAAAACACCAGCCCAAAACAAACAAAATACTCCTGGCCCAATCCCATAATTACTCCAGATTCCAGCTTACTGTCTTCCAACCTGTACCTCAACTTCCAGCACTTTTCCCTCTTGTCAGAGCCTGAGCACTCAGGTGCTCTTTGTGCGTCAGTTCCTCCACCCTCTGGTTACACCAGAGTTTCCCGAGGAAATGTCTCGTACCTTCCTGGCCCAGTTTTCCTGTCTTACTTAGTCTGGCTGGTTTGATGGAAAAGGCCTGTGGCACAGCCCTCTGGCTGACTCTGCTTTCCAGACAAGAGATGGGAAAAAGTGAAAACATCTTCCTGCTCTCACAGGGCAGTAGCTGCACTTCGACTTTCTCTCTTCGGTGGCTCAGAATGATGTGAGACTGGCTGCTGAAGAGGAAAAGTACCTGGAAGAACTTGTTGTATATAGGAATGTTTGAGGTGATTCTGGGTGGGGAAATTAATTATTTTTCATCACTTTTCTGAAAGGTTCTTGCATTTTTTGAATGCATGGCTGCTGCATAGCCTAGAAGACTATGATTTGATGTTAATGTTTCTTTTACATATTTAGCATTCCTAGACTTTTTGAGGATAAATTGTCTGGGTTTGGTGATTTTTGCTTTTTTTTTTAACAAGATTGGCATTTATTTTAATTTTAGGAAGATTTTGGTCATCATGTTTCCATTTTCTCTATAAACTAATCAATGGTGAACAGATGCTGCCATCCTTACTGTAGTAAAAATGTAGTGTTGACCGCAATAAAAACCTGTGCCTCTGTCTCTCTCACATCCCATTAATTTTCTTCTTCAATGTGGTGCAACTATCTATTAAAGAAACTGACTAAAGTGCCTCAAAACCTTAGGTGATGCAGCCAAAAATGGGAGAGTGAAATGAGGAAGGAAAGTAGGAGAACTGGAGAGGAAAAAAAAGTGGAGGCAATAGGCTGTGCCAGACAAGAGGTGCTATAGATCAGAGTTCTTCAACAAGCAATAGCAAGACTTTAAAGAAAAAGAGAGAGAGAGCAAAGTGAGGACATACACAGTATATGACCCCGAAACTCCAAATACTGCTGAAGTCCTTGTTATTGAGCTGCTGATCTAAAGAGCACTAAGCCTTAGTGCTCATAATGAAACCATTAAATAAGCTACAGAGAAACTTCTGTGTTCCATGTCTTTGTCTATTCCTGGTGATGTTCCAGTGCAGATGAAAACAAAATGACACATACATGATGCAAACTCAGTGACAGGATCATCTCTGTCACCAGGAATGACAGAGAATTTCTCAAACTGGGACACTTCAGAAATGTGCAAAGTCAACGGTGTCTGCAAGGGACAGCACTTAGCAGGGTCCTAGTTCTGTCTGGTGCTGGCCTGAAATGGGGAGGTGATAACTTCATTATTTGCATGTGTAGAGGGTCTTCCTTAACTGTGTTGAGCCAAGAGATTATCCTTTTTTTCTTCTTACTAGCAAAATGAACATGGAATGCAGAATATAGTTTTTTTCTAGCATAAAGAAGGCAGAGATTCCTGTGGAAAAATAGATATATGTTATTCTTCTGGAGCATATAATAGAGCTTTGGCATTTTTAACTCTTACCTACATGAAGTTATCTTCTGAAGTTACAGAAATATAATACTGACTGTAGAATTAGATCTGCATCCTATTTATATATTGAGTCCTGTTTATCTGTTAAAATGCATGTTCATTCTGTGTACTTTTAGGGTATAAATCTGAAGGGCCTGAGGACACTCTGAAGACCCTGAAAAGTTGCAGCCCTTTATTTGGAATACACGTTATGAACCCTTTCTGGAGCATGTCTACAGGTTCTGTGCGCAAGGTATCTAATGAGTGCATGCCAGAAAGTGTTGTCATGCTTGGGAGGGGTGGTAGCAGTGCTGGAAACAAAAACATCAGGTGATCTGCAAATAGTGTTTTACTGTGTCTTTATCCTGAGGGTTGTGATCACCTTCAGTAAAAGTGTAAACTGGCTTTGAGCTGTGTTAACTGGAATGTGCCTGTGCATAGAGTCTACTCCAGAATTTGCTGGCTTTTCTTATCTGAAGCATCTTTAAATAAGAAATGTGAAACAAATGTGTTGAAGTGGTTGAAACACTTTTTTCTTAGGACATTTTAGTGACTTATATAGAGCTTAGTCAGGTTCAATGAGCTTTGACAGAGCTATGCCTCCCTAGTGCTGTTGCTACAGCTTGAGGTTGTAGCAGTAATAAAAGTGTGGGAGTTCTAGGGTTAATTACTTTTCAGGTGTTCAGTAGGGCAGGTAATGCCCTAACTTTGATCATGAGGTGTTATTATTACTAGTCCAGGTCTTGGACGCTTCAAAACACTGTAGCTTAAATCCTGCCTTTAGTCACCACACATAGCCTAAGCACAAGTCTGTAGCCTGCAGGTTTGTCGTGGCAATCTCTAGAATGATTTTGGGGTCTGTGTGTAGTACAGTGTTTGCTGGCAGTGGGTTGTATTTTTTTTTCTTCTAAGAAAAGATAGCAAAGGCATAAAAAGGTTCCTATGGTAAAACTACTTGATACCACTGCCAAGTGGTGATTCTTTCACTGTGGGAGTGAACTATAGGATCAGTTCAAGTGGAATGTTGATGTCTTAAGCACAGGCAGAAAGTGAAATACATAAAACTTTGGGTTTTTTATCTCCATTTTACTACACTACTTTTAAAGAGTCTTTGAAGTTTACAGTGTAAGGATGCTTGTCAGTAGAAGTGATTTATCTTGATTCAGTGTGTGCTAGAAATAGATTGACTTGTAAGCTGATGTTGTATACTGTCTGGTTTCAGGTTCTAAATAAATGTAAGCCTCCTTAAGCATTTGTCCTAATCTGCAAATTCCCTATCCAGCATTGAATACTTTTGTACTTGTAGGTTGGGTTTAATTGAACAAAAGTCTATTTAAAACCAAAAAGGCAAGGGACCCTTCCCATGCCCTCCCCCAAGCAATAGAACACCAAAACCCAAGATATATTTCATTACTCTGACTTGGAATTGCTGTAATTTGAATTTAAACCTTTGTTGAAATCTGTTCATATGTTAAATGTTTCTGGAATGTGGCCTGTGATCTCATGGTTTCTCCTTTGATTTGACAGAGATCTGACACTGAAGAGAAAACTTTGAGTGGAGAGCTGCGAACCAGTCCCCTGCGAGCCTCTGCGAAGAAACAGTTGCCTTCTATCCCAAAGAATGCTGTGCCAATAACCAAGCCTGCTTCACCTGCCACCTCCTCCCAGTCCACGAATGGAACACATGCTTCTTATGGGCCTTTTTATTTGGAGTATTCACTTCTTGCAGAATTGTAGGTGTTCACTTCTTTCATCTATTTTAGGTCACTGGGCTTACACTTCAGTGGGGAAAAAACACTGCAGGGGCCTAGTTCTTGCATGGTGTCTCTGCTATAGTCCTTGAAGGCAGTGGAACATTGTCTGCAGAGTTCTTTCTCTGGAGCAGCAATCTCAATCTCTTGAGACGGAAAGGGAAAAGATGAGATTTTAAGGGACATTTTTAGATATCATTCACTGAATTATTAAATTTCTCAATCTTTAAGTAAACACACTGAGTTTAGGTATCCTGACCAGTTATCCTAATGGCTTTTTGGTCAGAAATACCAAATATTTGAAACAAGTATTAAAATAGAAGCAAGCAGATGTTGAGTGGGAAGATGCTCATGAATATGTGGTTCTATCTAATGGAGTTAGGATGTGGGAGCTTCCTTAGTTGTCACATGAAACACTTGAACACCACCTGATACAGTTGCTCAAGTGCATGTTGGGAAGACTATATTCATTTCTGTGATATTTAATGTGAAACTTATGAGGGAGGAGTTGCATTTGACCCAATCTAGTGATTTGTTGGAGCATAAAAATCTCTGTCCTCAAACTTTCTAGTTATATAACTGTTTAGTGTGACAAAGCTGAAGGGACTTCCTCTGTAATAGACATGCTGGATTCCCAAGTATGTAGTGTCTTTTGGAATGAAATCCCTGGAGTCCTTATGCAACACTGAGTCTCAGTTCTTGTATTTAACTGTTAAATTGAAAGAGAACTCTCAAAACATTTATCTCTTTCTCAGGGAATTGACCCTGACTTTTTAATTCAAGAAAGATATTTTTCTTCTGAGTAAATACAGTGGTACTATAATACAAATTCATTATTAGGGAACTAATAACAAATACTAGGGAAATTGTAAGCAGATAACTGTGTTAATGTTTTGCTTTATAATTGTTTATTTGTGCAAGCATGTAGAATTCAGTTTAATGGACCCATATACCAAGTAACTGGAAACCTGCTCATTTAATAATTTGGTTTGTTTTGGCCATTGCCAGTGTAATTTCAGCTTCATCTGCAGCACAGTGTCATCTAAAACTGAAAAGCTACTTGTTTAAAATTGAGGTTGAAGTTTGGTCACGTTTCAGCAGCAACTACAGTTGACTGTGAATCTGTGTTTAAAATTACTTAACTGGATATTTTTTTTTCTTTCTTACTTTTAAACTGGGTATTGAGTAGAAAATTGTAAATTTCTGTACTGACATACATTGAATGCTGAGTTTACTGAGGGAAGAGTTTATTGCTGCTTCTCCATTTAGTTTTATCAAGAGGAATAGTGTTTTCTGTTAGTAAATCTTTAAGTGGAGTGCTGTGAAAAGCAGGAGGGAAAGAGTGTGATTTCACTATATTTGTCACCTCCTTCAGTGAGCAGCCTTGGGAATTGAGAGTAAGTGTGTGGAAGAAGGCCCTATTGGGCTGTGGGTGGTACGTTCTGGGTTTGCTGTGTCAGTGGAGTTGTGGAGCTCTCTGAATGCTGACTCTGATTGCAGTACCTTGGTTGTGAAGCAGAAGTTGCCAGGTGTCTACGTGCAGCCCTCATACCGTTCAGCATTAAGTAAGTTTAAACTCAACTTTTAAGTTTTTTTATATACCTACATTTTAAAATTCTTTCACTCAAGCAAACTTTCTCACTTGCAGTGTGGTTTGGTGTAATATTCATAAGAAATGGGCTCTACCAGGATGGTGTGTTTAAGTTCACTGTCTATATTCCCGATAATTACCCGGATGGAGACTGCCCGGTAAGTGGTTGTGTCTTGGCTTTTTCTTCTTTCCTGGTGGTATGACTTTTTGTTAAAGCTGAAACACCAGTTAACTTCTCTTTTCCTTGAACTCGTTTTGTTCACTTGGTTGGGCTTGTTTGCCATCTGTTGTACACATTTGCAAACTGCTGTGGAGAAATTACGTTACTCTGATTCCTGAGACTGGTGTGGAGTGAACTTCCTGAAGTCAGATGCGTTAGAGTGTGAAGTAATCAAACAGTTCTTTTCCTCCACTCTTGATTTGCTACTTCCTCAGCAGGAAGTTAACACTGAAATACTTAAAGATTTATCAGAATTCTGAGTAGTGATATAATGGATTGTAAAATCCAGGCACCTGTGCTGTGCTTACTGTAATACTGCAGGATTTCTCAATTGTCTTTTCTAAATTACATTGAAATAAAGAACTAAAAATTTGAGGAGAATGTGGTGAAGCAAAGGGAGAAGGAGATAACACCATACCGCCTATCTTCCATCTCTGCTTTCTCTTTTTCTCTTTAGTGAAAAGTTTCCAAGTTATTAGACCAGTTTAAAAATTAAAAAATATTTTGTGGCAGTCTGACTCTTCAGAGCAGAGCAGCCTCTTGGCCAAACTTTAAAAGGAAGATTTGAGGGCAGGTGCACAAAACTGCTGTGTTGGGTGCCTGCTTGGTGTCAAGTTTTATGTAAAGCTATCATCTTTAAAAGAACATAACTAGGAGGAAACAGTGCCTTTTAGAGGTTAGACTTTAGTATCTCTCAGCCAACCAATATTCTTTTGCTAGAAGAGGGTTTTATAACATTCCTCTTGAAACTTATATTTTCTTTTGGAAGAATGTGTGAACACTGGAGGAAATGAGCTGTACAGAGGTAAAGACACCAAGGTGTCACTGCACAGTTTACTTAAAAGTGAGTAGGATAAAAAAGGTATCGATTGTAGCTCAAGTGTGTAAAAAGGTCTCAGTCACAAATAGCTAAACCAGAAAAACTCCTTTAATCTGATCTTATCTGATATTATTACCTGTGTTGGCACTAGTGCCAGTTAACTGGATTAGTTTCCTGATTGGGTGATAACATGTGAGAGAGGACAAGACCCTGCATGTTACACAGGTGTGTTGGGTTACAGTTTCAGAGCTGGTATAAATCACTTGTAGTTACTTTCTTTTAATACAGTAAAAACTAATTAGTATTTGGAAGGAACATCTGACTGACCATCACCCAGTGGTGTTGGCATTAGGATTGAAGTTGTCATAATGAGGTTTTTTTTTCTAATGCAGCGTTTGGTTTTTGACCTGCCTGTCTTCCACCCGCTAGTGGACCCTTTATCTGGTGAACTGGATGTGAAAAGAGCATTTGCAAAATGGAGGTTAGTGCTGACAAATTGATGTATAATTTGTAAAGTTTGTTCCATTCTTCATTGTGCTTTTTTCTTTTTAGGAGAAATCATAATCACATATGGCAGGTGTTAATGTATGCTCGCAGAGTCTTCTACAAGATTGATACAACCAGTCCTCTGAACCCTGAGGCTGCAGTGCTGTGAGTATCTTCCATGTGTATAGGCATGGCCTCTTAAGAGGTTTTGGCATAGACTTGCAAAAACAAGAGGTTTGTAAAATTGTCTGTCCACTCGTGGTCTCTGCCTCTAGACTTGGTTGTGATAGGAACTCAAACTGGGGCTTTGCCAAGTCTGTCTTTGCTTCTAGAGCAAACGTGTATCTCCTTGCAATTACTTAACACTACTTCTGTCTTGCAGGTATGAAAAGGATGTTCAGCTGTTCAAAAGTAAAGTGGTAGACAGTGTCAAACTATGCAGTAGTCATTTATTTGATCAGCCCAAAATAGAAGACCCCTATGCAATCATGTGAGTACTCTGAGCAAATTCACTCTGTCCTAATGTTTTGAGAGCAAGTTTTGGTGTAGTTGCTGAAGGCAGCCTTTCTCTGTCAGGCTAACTGACCTGCTTTTCTTTGGAAAAAAATCTCAAAACAATATCCAAACAAAGCTCAGAACAAGCAAAAAGCCCTGAAGCACCCACCTCTCTCAAGCAGAAATGCCCATTATTTAATATTGCTTTCTGGCTTTCCTGAGCTCAGTTTGCATGACTGTAGCTTTGGTCAGAGTTCTGAAACCCTTCTAAAGCTTGCCTGTGTGGGGGATGGAGCAGTCAGCTTCATGGTGAATATGAGTAGTTTTCCATGTCGCATGTTCTGAGTTCTCAGTACAAACAGAAATGAAAACCTAAACATTTATTGTTGAAAAGATCCATGACAATATGAATTTAGTTCTTAACTGTATGTTTTAACACTGAATAGTCACTTAAAATTTACTTTAAATTCAATAAACTAAGCAAAGGAAAATCACTTCTTTCTGCTCTGTCTGTGCTGTAGTTTGCAAAAATGCCAAGTAAGAGTTAACTATACTTTTTCCGTAGTTTTTCTCCGTGGAATCCAGCTATACATGATGAAGCTAGAGAGAAGATGTTGACTCAGAAGGTATGGGCAAAGTTCACATTCTCACTCTAGGAAGGGTTTATTGCTTGATACTGGAAGAAAGATTCTCTGTCTGTGTAGAGAGACCTTTTTCCACCCCTCTTTTGGCTCAGCAGGAATGCTGAACTGCTCTGGTCTCCTAACGAGGCAGTTATGTCACTGTTCTAACTTCAGAGTGTTAAGCAATTGGTCACTTAGCCTGAAAGCTTTGTTAGTACAATTCTTGGCACACAGCAGATTTTTTTTTTTTTGTTTATGGATGGAAGGGACAAAGAGATTCACTGACTGCCTGTTAGCTTGTGCTGCACTTGTCATGGCTGCTACCATTTCTGCATTGCCTGACAGTCTCCAGCTTCTTTGGTTTCTTCTGTTGAGAGATCTTTCATTAGTTAATCAAAGCTTCAGCACTTTCTTCTCCTTGCAAAGTTTCTGAAGCAGCACAAGCACAGTCCCTTGCTCACTTCTCTAATGCTGCTGATTTCTAATGAGACATCAGCTCACCACAAGGTGCTGAGAGTTCCTTCCATCACAGAGTGCTTTAACTGACAGTGCGAGAACCTGTTGGCTCATAGAGCTTTCACCTGATGGGATGTGATTTGGGCTGGGGGCTGTTCATGCTTTGTTTTGTTTTCTTATTTTAATTACTGCTTTGCACTTGACAGGAGCTGGCACACAGCAATTCTGGGTCTGTGCTGAGTGACCTGACAAGTCAATCCACTTGTAGTACAAAGGGGTTTTGAAACAGTGGCTGCTGTCTTAGCTGGACTGGCAAGGAAATGCACTCTGAATATTTTAGTTCCTTACTTGGGCTAAAGCTGTGCTATGGATTTCTGGGGTTTTGTGTAATGAAATTTTTTTTTTTTCAGTTTGAACTTGTCTTCTGCACTGCAAGCTTTATCTCATGTTCTTGCATGTCTTCTGGTATGAATGAGGTTTTTAAATTGATCTTAGTACAGTACACTGCCTGAGCTTAGTGTAGCAGTGCTCCCAACTGCCAGTCACATTACAGCCTTGGAGCACACAAGAAAATATTTTGGTCAGATTGACTTCTTGGTGTTCTTACAAAACTTAAGAAATACTTTTGATACTTCTTTTCCTCCTCTGTTTTTCCTCCATTTTTCACCTTCTTCTTTCTTAACCCTTTAAATCAAAGAGAAAATAATAGGTCAAGGTCCCTGAAATGGAAAGGGTCTGATGATGTCTCAGAGACTGATAGCAAACAGTGACTTTTCTTTTGTCCTCTTATCTTTGGAGATGCCTGTTGATTTCTTTTTAGGTGAAAATGAGTATCTTCAGTAACAATTGCATCCATGGTACTTAGTTGTTCCAGTCATTTGTTGATAGGAATGGCCCAGCTTCTGTGCCATAGATTTGTCCCAAAATTCCAGTGTAGCTGAGAACATTCCCTGTAAAAACAAGTTCCTAAATCTTCCTACACCCTGGATCCTTTTTATTACCCCTGTGATTCCTGCTCCTTGGAAAACAGCTAGACCATTCTGGAGCTGCAGCCCAGGAAGGGCAGTGATGTCCCAGTCCCCTGCTGAGCACGTGGCTTTTCCAAGGTGTGGTTCCTGTGTGCAGCTGTCACAGCCAGGCTCAGGCTCCACTCATCCCTCTTGTTTGTTGTCCAACATGTTATGGCAGGTCTGTCACACAGTGTCACCTTTGGCACAAAGCATGGGGAGGGGCAGCAGTGCAGGTTCTCTTTTCTTGCTGCCTTAATTTGCTCTGTCAAGCAAAAGACTTTCCATGATACAACCAAGTCTGCTCATGCAATTATCACTTTCTAGAGCTTGACACACAATTTCAGGTTTGATGGCATTGTCATAGACTTCCTGGTATTAAAAAAAACACTTCAAGCGCTTCTGCTGCTTTGGCCAGCTAGAGTAATGTCTAATTTACTCATCTCTTTAACTACTTTAAGTCTAGAGATGCTCCAAGTTGTATCTTGTTCTTCAATTTGAAGCATTTTTTTTTTGGTCTTTTAAATTGCAACAGGGAAAGGAAGGACAATTCTTGGAAAGCATTAGGAAACTCCCAGGTTTAGCAAAGGCATTAATTGCTACTTTGGCACATTAATTTGGGTTCCCAACCACCTGTGGGGTGCAGTGCTCCTCCCCAGCATGGCCAGGCAGAACTACTGGTGCAGTGTTGGGGGGAGTATTTGGATTGACACTCCTTTCTGTAGAACCAAGAAATGTGGTGAAGAGCAGTGCAGTGGTGCTGAGCTGGGGCCTCCAAGCAGAAGGCGTATCCTTGAGTCTTTATGGTGGAATAGGGCAGCTGTACCCAAGTTAAGTCCTTAAAGCTCCTGTGTTGTCAGGGTAATTCTGCAGATGCCACACACATTCCCAGAAATTAAACCAATGGCCATCTGCTATTCCCCTTTGAGGAGAGGAAATGGTGCAAGCCTCTTTTTGTGCTTGTATTTGCTAAAGGTAAAATTGATGGAGGGGGAGTTGAGAGGGTTTGGGTATCTAAAAATTGTAACTTTAACTTTCTTCTCCCCAGAAGAAGCCAGAAGATCAGCACTGCAAAAGCATGCATGTCTCTGGCCTGTCCTGGGTGAAGCCTGGCTCAGTCCAGCCCTTCAGCAAAGAAGAGAAGACGATGCCCATTTAAGCTGTCCTGGACACTGGTGCACAAAACACTTTCTGGGGGTGGAGGGAATGTAACGGAGGGAGAAGCGGCAAAGCAGCAGTTTCCTTCTTGACTACGGATTAGTAAAACCCGAATGGTAGCAGTGACTCCAGTAAACCTGTTCAATGGATTACTGACTCTTAATGTTTTACATATGCATTAGGTTTTAAAGGCTTGCCTGGAGTTTGGAAGTCTCTCTTGGAAACACTACAGTACTTCTACCTGAAGACTGTCTAGGGTGGGTAATTCCTCAGGGCTCTGAAATGCCTGGAGGTTTTGGGTTGGTTTTTAAGCTTTTCTTTTTTCCCTCCAGGAGCAGCAATTTTTAAAAAGAATCCTAAATTACTGGCGGAAATATTAGTATTGGAAATACGATGCCAGAGTTAAGCTGTGTTCATGTAAACTAATATAGCAGAGTTAAACACTATATTTAATGGTTTTAAATACTTTTGGTTTCTATTGTAAATATGTTAGGATTTGAAATTGTAAATAGATGGTTCATTGACTCCATTTAGCACTTTCCAGAAGTAAAGCTGGGGATGATGTATGATGTATTATTGATTTGTAAATGGATACTGTCACTAAAGCGCACATTAGTCTGACAGGGTGAAAGTAGAATGTCAGGCTTGTTAGACTTTAGTACAGAAACACTAAAATCAAAGCTTTTAATGGTGGTCTCTTGAGCTAATAAAATCTTAGAGGGTTTTAGATTCCCTAGGTGTCTAGGGGATTCCTTAGGCTAGCTTGACTAATGTGTGTTAATAGTGACATCTTAAAATAAAAAGAAACCGTGCTCTAGCTTTTGTCCCTGTTAGTCTGTGCTGTGGATGGTTAGTGAGGAGTGGGAGCACCTGGCTATATAGGTACTTGTCTGCATAGGCGTTTGGGATGTTTGTGGGATGCCAGGAGCAGCTCTGTACATAAGAGACTTGTGTTCCACACACAGGAAAACCTCTCCAAAACAAAGGTAAACTTGGGACAGACTCTTACTTTTCACATGCCACAGCCTGGTGTAATGCCTTTTCTTGCCTCCTGGGACTGTCTTATCAAAATCTGTGATGTTAACCCCCTGCAGCTGGGCTGCTTTTCCTTTGGCTCTCCTTGCCTGTACCTGGTGGATTAGTGCCAACCCAGCTGTCTTGGAACAGCCTGTAGTGACTCATGAACATGAGATGGTGTTTTGGGAGGCTGGGCCGTGGTGTGATGTGGGGTTTGTGTTGAGTTTGTGTTTTCATCTGACACGCTAAATTCACTTGTTGTTAACAACCTTTCACTGATGTGTTTGAGATCAACTTCTTGGCTTCTAAGGAAATAGACAAAGACTTCCCTAGTAGTGTCATACACTCAGTAATGGGAAAATGAGATGGCTCTGTGGCACTTGGCTCAGTCAGTGTTCTGAATGGCATTAATGCCCCATTAGCCTCGCTATTCTGGATGCCTGGCATGTAAACAGCAATTGGAAGTGCCTTGGAATTGTCATGTGCCTGATCTGATTTTGCAGCAGAGGACAGGAATGCAGGAACTGATCTAAAGGTGAGTTTGTATTGCCTGGAAAAGTGGTGCTGTTTGCCTTTCAAGGAAAGAATGTGGAAGAGTTTCAGGGTGTATGTACTGTTCTGGAGTGTTGCCACTAAAATGCTGTGAACTGAGTTCTGTTGCTGCTGTTGCTCTCTAACTTTTTTTGGGAAGGCTGAAACTGAAATTTAAATGCTTCAGATTTATCATGTGCAAGGTTTTAGTTAAAGGACTCCTGGTGTGAAGCAATGATGGGCCCAGCCTTGTGCTGCTGAGTGCATGAATGCTTGGGCAGGGGCACGCCTGGAGCTAAACGAGACTCTGATAGTTCCTTTTTATTCAGTTTTATGATTATTCAGAAGCTTCTGTAATAAATCACTGACTTGCACATTTCCTAAGCCCCTTAGGTGAAGGACTGATGTAGAAGTGAAATCCCTTCTAATCTTGGGCTGCTCTTTGGTGTCAGCTGCAGTGCAGCCCCAGCTGCCAGTGCTGCTGTTGGCCAGGAACCACCACAGTTGGCAAGATCAATGCCCAGGAGGAATGACAGGATAATGCTGTGAAAGTGATGGTTATTGGAGGAAGCTTTGTTCCTCTCTGAGCTGTCACAGACCCCCTGCAAGGCTGGCCACTAGGTTGGATTGCTCCAAACTAAATCCAGCTAAAAGCAGTTTGTTGAGAATAATTCTCTTTAGAGAGTGTAGAATTTTGTTTAGTTTAGAATGAATCTTCTGAAAAATTATTCTCTGTTTTAGACTGGGAGAGAGAATGCTGTGTACTTCTGTAATCAGATTTGGGTACTTAAAGAAGCTGTTCCAGGAACAAGGTAGGTGAATGAGTACTGAGACAGTGCCATGGAACTCAAATCCTTTTCTCCTGGATTGTGCTGTTTTTTTCCTAGAACAGGTACATAATTTGATGAAAGACTAAGGTCTGGCCCGTACTTTGAGAAGGGGTTGTTTCTGAATATCATCTTTGAAATTCTGAACTCTCTAAAGAACATTTCCAAGAGATCTGTAAGTTATACCAGTGGAGTTCCCTGCTCAGGTTGCACTTGGATTTCAACCAAACCTAAGTCATGAAAGAAATTATTTGAAGCCACTTCAGTTGGTTTTTTTTCTTTTAATATCAAGTTTACATGCCTTTTTTATTTTCCTTTGGAACACCTCTGTTGAAGTATTTTTTGTTGATTTTTATTCTTTTTTTTAGCATTTGCTTTGAACTATAAACTGCAACTTGTATCTTTATTATTATTTACAGCTGACATTAACTTAACTTGGTTTCAGAAATGGACAGAAATAGCAGTGGATGAAAGAGTATCAGGCCCCCTAGGTAAAAATGCAGGAGAAAACCAGCATCCTGTACAAATGTAGCACTGGCCAGTGGTGGTCAAAGCTGTTCTTAACTACTTAAGAATGTTTAGAAATCTCCCTCAGCTGGAATGTGAGTACACAGTGCATATGAAATAATATGAAATAATGTCATTGGGTGTGTGAGATGTTTGGTAAAAGCTCCTGCAGGGAAGGCAAAGCAGATTGTTCTGGAGTCCTCCTGTGCTGTGCAATGAGACAGCCACCCTCCTCTTCTCCTCTGCCAAGGGAGCAGGAGCTGGAGCTGGGGCATTCCCTGGCACTGCTGTCCCTGTCAGGCCCTGCCTGCTGCCTTCTGATGGTGTAGCAGGAGGGGACACACTTGGAACAACCACAGTGACTTAAACCAGGGCAGGAGTAAATCCTTTCCCTTGTGGTGTCACTAAGACATGTGATTATTTATTTATTTTTAAACCCTTAATTGCAGTCCTTGCTGCAGACTTTTTAGCTTTGCATATACAATGCTTTTTCACACAAGAACATGAAACTGTGAGTTTATAAAGTCTTTATTGAAAAATACAATTGCAGTATTTTCATACAAAGTGAAGTAAATGGAACATAGTAACAAGAATTGTCTGACACTTCCATAAATATTTTTACAGAAACATCTACACAACTTCTGCACTTGAGCTTTTTGTTATACAGGTAAGAAAAGCCATATTTTTATTTTACTTTAGTTGAATTTACAGTGGAATTAAGTCTTAAATTTTCCTATTATTTGGAAGGGCAGGAATGACTGAAAACAGAGCTTTTAACTTTTCCTTAGAAAGCCTTCTGGAACCTGAGTGTGACACATTTTACATGAAGAACCCCCCCCTCCCAGCAGAAGACTGGCATCCTGTACTGTGGGAGAGGGTTGATGCTTTCCTAACAAGTCTGGTATTTTGGAACAATTTTAAATGAAAGCAAGTGGTAAGTGTAGTATGTACCACCTGCTGATCCTGTTAGTAGGGGAGGTTTCTCCCAGGCAGCCTCAGTTAGGCCATTTAAAAAAACCAAAACACAAAACCAAACTCCCAAGCCCTGTCCTTTAAACATTTTGTGTTTAAGTATGTTTTAGGAGATGGGTACCACCTTCCTGCTGATGAGGGAGCAAGGGGGGCAGTGCCTGTCTATCAAGAAAAGCAACAAGCATACAAAACTCCTTAGAAAAAAGTACAGATCCCTGGCTTCCTGCATTCATTGCTGCATATACACAATGAATTGTGAATGCCATTTGCTGACAAGAGGAGCAAGGGGCTGTCAGATTGAAATAAATACAAAAATTAAATTGTTTCAGTACAGAAAGACAGCTGAAGTCAGCCTTTGCAAAAAATACTCACATTTAGAAAGTGCCATTGCAAATATACAGCAAGACTCATCTGCCTTAAACATGATGCTTCACAGCCCCAGCCCAGGTGTCACCTTGGGAACACAAGTTCACTTTCAAACATTGCACAGCTCAAACCAATCAACATAATCACCTCCCTTGGTACAGCAGCAAAGGGCCATATGGAAGGGCACATGGAACATCCTGCATAGGGACAGGGTCCATCCATCCAGCCTCTATCAGGGCTCAAACCACTTATTCCCCTTGTCTCTTTCCAAGCAGAATGGGACTGTGTAAGAGTGTTACTCTTAAGCTGTTATTCGGTGGAGGGGCTTAGTGAGGAACCCCTGCACTGGTGACTGTGGGTACCTTGGTGCAGGGCTCTGTGCTGAGGCAGCTGGACCTGTCTGGCCACAGCTGACAGGGGTGAGGCACCAATGACCATGGGCTGAGGGCACTGACTAGAGCAAAGCAAAGCTGTAAATAGCTGCAGCAAGGTCCACAGCTGTGTGAGGGATGTGTTCTCCAGGTAAGGCTGGAGAGGGGTCACTTGCCTTGTGAAGAGCTTAAGCAGGGCCTGGGGTTGTGTCGAGGGTCTGAGGAGGATCCTCCCTGTCCCCAGCGCTGTCTCCCCTCACGCCCTGGTCCAGGCTTGACTCAGTCAGGGAGGGAAGAGCTGTGCAGGCTCAGTGAGACCCTCGGTCATTTGCTACGTCCTGGAGTCGTCTCAGCAGAGCTGTGTGATTCTCCTGGCAGATTCGTTTGGCTGGCGCTTCAGTTCCATCCTCCAAGAGAATGCCTCTCTTCTTTGTGGGTGTTTCTCCAGTTCGAACCATGCTGTTGATTTCCTTTAGCCTCTGGAGGAGGGAGGAAGGGGGCAGAAGAAGGATTAGCTCTCACTGTGTTTTGTGACTGCCCCAATATGATGTGAACTGTTTATAGATGCATTACAGGGGGACTGCACAGGCTTTTTTTGTGGAAATTGGTACTGTACCAATGTCCTTCCTTCACCACTGTACAAGGTCTTTCCCTTACCAGAGTACACAAAGTCTTACTCAAACTCAAGGGAGTTTGTTGTGTCTCTGCATGCAGAGCTCAAAGGCCCATACAGCTGTGACAGCTGCATGGGCAGTTTGATGAGCCGTCATAGGGTCTGCTCTAATTTCACTACCAAAACCAAAAACCAGGGTTAAGGAGTTAAGAGAATCAAACTGAAAACCTTCAGTCTCACCTTCGAGGGGCTGCTGCTGAAGTAGTAGAATATTTTCTCTTGGGGAGAGAGGGCAGACTCGTTTCTGTGTGGTGAGATGTACACGGGGTGGTGCTGGGAGAGCTGCACTCTGCGGGGGGAGCCGAGGCGCACGAACGGGTACGGTGAGAGCGGGGGGGAGTCCGTCTGCGAGGAGAGAAGAGGCACTCAGCAGCTGCAGCCTGAGCTCAGGGCTTGCTCTCCCATGGATATGAGCATACAGATGTACAACAAAGTCATGTTTTGTTGTGTTATTAGGCCAGATTAGTATTTTTTAATTTAAGGGGGTTTCACTGCACAGTCAGCAGAAAAAGCTCTATTTATCAAGGAAAAGCACAGAATGTAACTTACTGCATTTGAAGTGTACTTGAGGGCAAAGTCCTTGATCTGCTCGATGTAGACATTGTTGTAGAACTGGATGAGGTCACCCCGCTCCTCCTCCTCAGTGTCGCTGTTGGGGCCGGTGAGGCGGGTGGGGGTCGGGGGCGCGCTGGAGGGCTGGGGCACGGGCAGGGTGCTGCTGGAGCGCATCACCGGGCTGGAGTCACGGCTGCCTGCACAGGCACAGCCACACTGCTCAGGCACTGCCACCCTGCAGGCCCAGACACTGCCCTGCCCACACACACAGCCACCCACCCGTGGGAAACAGCGACTGGGAACCTGCTGCCACCATCAGTGATGCCCATTTTGATCCCTGAGCATTTTCCCCTACATAAAAGCTTTGTTGATTTCCAACTTCTTACTGGATAAACTGCAAGGGATTTTCTCTAGGAGCTGAGTTGCGTGACAATATAGAAAGAGCTGAAACTCCATTTTTCAGCATTTGTGTTGTACTTCTAGCAGTAGCTCTTTCTTGTTGCCACCTGGCCCCTTTTCAAGTTAAGAACGGTTGCTTTTTCTGTTAGTAGGAGAAATACTTGGCTTGGTCATACTTCCCACTAATTTAATGTGGGAAGTTGCAAAATACATGTATTTTTTCCCTTTCTTCCCTGCCTATGACAGGAAATATTAATACCTACAGCTTATACCATCATCTATTAAATGTCATGGAAATTGCTGTTATGAATACACAGCATCACTACTTCAGTTTCCTTTACAGAAGTTAATTCAAGGAAAATGTGTCAGTTCACATATCAAGGGAAGAATCTTCAGAGCTGTCAGCTATGCTGAAATCAATGCTGTGGGTGGTATTCCTATCTCTGCAGACAGACAGTGCTACAAAAGAAACTGCTGCAGCTCTGTGGTTGTGATAACAGTGACTGTGAACCTGGGCTAGCCCAGATTTCCGCATTCTGCAAAGACTCGTTCTTTGGTGTGAGCTGAACTCAAGAGTTAGGCCAGCACACAAATTCCCCAGGTAAGTGCATGTGGGGAGAGATCTGAAACTGTCCGAGTGGGTGCAATAAAAACCTTAAGTTAGAGCAACTCTTAAATGTTATCAATGTATTTTTAACTGTGTCTAAGTTTACCAAAGGAGGAACTGTTTGGGGTGGGACAACACAAAATCTGACTCTTACTTCACGCAGTTTTGGAAATGGAATTAAACCCCAACAGCTGGCATTTGTAATCACTCACTTCTTTCTTTGTTCCTGTCTTTGCTCCTGTCCGTAGGTGAGTTCTGCTGGCTGCTGCTGTCACTGCCGCCGGAGTGGCGGCGGCGGCGGCCCTTGATCAGGACACTGCGATAGACCTGCGGGGACAGCGGGCAGCAGCGTGAGCAGGGCAGGGTGCAGCAGCTACCCAGCCAGGGCACTGGTGCCTGCTGCCAGAAACCTCCCTGTGCTACCAAACTGCTTCTTGCAGGCCAAAATACAGCCTCCTACGAGGATAATATCCCATGGGCACTGCCTCCTTAGGTTTTAAGTAAAGACATTTTCTATTTTAATTACAGTTTAGCATAGAAAGCTTTCAGTAGTGCAGGATTTTAGATATGACCACTCTTTTGAGAATGGCTCATGGACTGCATCCCCTTAATGCTGAATGTTGCTTTGCCAATTGATGTGTTCCCAAAATAGAACTAAGGCATTTAATAAACCAGATCCCACATATTTGAATTGTGACTGTGCTCACGTGACTCTTGGCTTGCGGCTGTGTCCGGTAGCAGCGCATGATGTTCTGGAATGATCTGTCCTCATTAGTAACCTAAGGGGGATGGACAGAAAAGGTTCTCAGTTTTTCTGCAGGTTTTAGTATTTTGTTTTGTTTGGGGGTGGTTCTGTATGTGGTTCTTGGTTTGAGGTCTTTTGAGGAAGTGTAGTATTTGGAATATCAAATACTAAAGGAGTTTTTGTTTGCTTTTTCTTTGTTTGCATTTTACCTTAGTCATGACATAGACGGCACACATCAGCAGCTGATCCAGGTGTCTGTCCATCATGATTTCAGGGCAGTGCACCAAGGAATACTCAAAGCATGTCCAGATCTTTTTGCGCAGCTCATCAGACACATCGAGTTTGACACAGAGGTCCCTCAGACGAACGCTGGCCAAATGATAAACCTGTGACAATGGACAACAGCTCAGGGCCACAGCAACACTGCTTTTCTGGCCCAGCAGAAGAGTAGCTCAGACTTTGCACACTTGTAGAGCTTGTGCCAAGGCTAAGCCAAGAGAAGGACTAAATTCAAATTTAACTTTTTTACTTACAAGACAGACATTCTCAGTACCGGTGTCAGTGCTAAGTAAACATATGGTTGAAGCTTAAATCTGTCCTGGGCCTTTAAGATGTCCTGAGCCCAAAAAGGGCACTGCATTGCCTACAGGAACCCCTGTACTGAATAAACCAGAAAGCCTCAAAAGAGAACCTCTTTCTTTGGAAGAGCCTTCAAGAAAAGGGACACCTTTAAGAACCTGCTGGCCAAGTACAAAATCTATTTCCAAGTCCTCAGATACCAGCACAGTCCTTTGCTAGTGAGCAGTGGCCTGCAGGAGAAAACTACTCTGTGTGTAAGAATAACTGAAGTTGTAGATTAAATTTAATACACCCTCATTATTACAACCAGTAAGTGTGTTTTTAAAAAAAATTACTGCAGCTTTACCAAAGTAAGAACTAAGCAAAGCAACCTTAGATCAAGAAGTACCTTTCTGAAGAAGAGTGAGAGAGAGCCCATCTTGCGAGGCCTGACAGCTGTGGCAGTGAAGTGCTGGGTGTGTCTCTGCTCGCCAGGGGAGATCTGCTGCACCGTTAACTGGCCTGGCAACTGCAGCGCTGCCCCCGTCATCTGAGTGTTCAGGGTGCCAGCCAGAGTCTGGGCACTCAGAGGCTGCATGGCTCCAGACACAGCCTGGGGCTGGGTACCCACATTTACTTGGACTGGGAAGAAAGTTATTCCTCCATTTTCATTGGCAATACCTGTAATTTAACAAGAAGAGCCTGAAAGAAGAGCAAGTTGTGTGGGGGATATGTGTGTGTGTGTTTGTGGTTTTGAGTTTTTTAAAACAATTCAGTGCTTATTAGCTGCTTATAACTATACATTTAGCATATTATCCATGAGATTGTTTAATCAAAATACTTCACAAACTTCATCATAAGACAAGAAGATAATGAAGATGAACTAAGGTTTTTCATACTAATGCAGTTGTCATTCCCTGTCAGTTCCAGGACTTACTGAAAGAACTGTTTTATAAAACAGACCTTGGCAGTCAGAAGAACATCCTTGTGCTCCACATGCTTTGTCATTAAATTCTGCTTGTCTGTTCAAACCATTATCCCTACTAATGGATCCTTAGAAACATACTTTTTTCTGGCCAACTGTGCCCCCCTCTCTTCCTGGCTGTATTCTAATACCCTGAATAACCGTGCTGCAGCTTTTCCCTCACCTTGCACGGGTATTGTCACCGTCTGCCCGTTGTTGGCTGTCACGGTGGCCGTTGCCACAGTCACCAGGGTCTGGCCAGGCACAGGAGTCACGGACACAGCCTCGGGGCTCACGTTCTGCACTGGCACGGTGCTCACCACGGGCTGCGGGGGCCCCCTCACCGCGGTGCCACCCTCGGCAGCACCGTCGTTGTCAGCGAACAGGCGCCGCCGCGTGGGGTTGGCTGTGGGAGAGCTGTACCTGTCGTACAGGGTGGCTGGAGGGGAGGAAAGGCCTGGGGAAGAAAAACACACACACACACAGAGAAATATTCATTTAACTCTTGTTTTATAATCCCTTGTTCTATAAATAGGTGATGGAAATCTAATGCAAACAAAAGTATGTCATACAAAGCTCTTCAGAAAAAATTTTTAGACATACAGACTGCTTTTAGAGATGACTTAATCTTCAGTAAAGCTGTGTTTAATATTTTTTTAAGTTCATGTATTATATTTTATTTTTTCTAGCAAAAAAAGTTTGATATGTCACATAATATATAGTGGAGTTTCTCTTCTGGTGTAACCATAAAGCAAACTAACTAGAGCATAAGTTGTGCGTGTGTGCATGTATAAATACTGTTTAACACATACATACACACGCTGTTCACATCTATCACCTGAGAACACCTTATCAAAGCAGTATTTAGTTCACACTGATACAATGAATCCATCAGTCTTAGACCTCTGATGAAATTATGTGAGTTGCAATTCAAATACCATTTACAAATGTGTTTGCAGCTTACTGTACAATGGAATTACAGCAGCTTCCTTCCTTACATAATTTAATCTAAGTAAGCAATGCACAGCATGTTCTCCTTTAAAAAAATCTCACCTTTTCCCAGTCCTCCACTTTCAGCACGAACCTCGTTTATTCGCCGTGGTGTCAATGGTGAACCTACAACACTGTTCCCAGCAGATTTCTCGAAGTACTGAGGTGGCATTACCTAAAATATTTATCCTTTTATTACAGTGTCTGTATCACACATTAACTACATAGCAAATTTTTAAAAGCTACTGCACTACAGATTTTAACAGCAAAACTCTGTGGAAAAAGAACAAGAAAAGTAACAAACTTACCCTAAGCCAAACTAGCCCAAGAAAACCAGTAGTGAGTAGTGATTGTGCTGCTCTGGAAGATACACACTGTAATAGACTTTCCGTGACTACTTCTGTGTGTACTTTTTACCACATTTCTTGCTTAATAATCTTTTCAAGTGAGATTTCCCTGCTTGACCATTTTTGTTCATTATTCTGCTAACCAATAAAGTACTGGATAAAATACTGGGTGAGAATTCTCTCTGCTGCCTGTCTCTGTTCCAGATCTCTCCACAGAGATGACCCTGACCAGGCCAGAGCACACTGCACTTGCTGCTTTCCCTGCACTGGTGGGCTGGCATGGTGGAACTGCTATGGGCTCGTAAGGCCTCTCCTTCAGGGTACGAAGTCCTCTGTCTGATTATGAAAGCAATGCAACACTTAGAAAGATGTGCTCACCTCTTCACAAGTAGGAACTTTGTTTTCATTCTCTCTGATCCTGTCCCACAGTACAGATTCCCGTTTCCATGCCATACTTTCCAGGATCTGTTCTTCAATGTGGTTCAGGTGTTTTACCACTTCCCTACACAGGCCATCCTCTGCTCTAATGAAAACCTCAATTACCTGTGCAGTGGATAATTATGATCAACATAATGTACTTGTTTCATATATATTGATTCTTAAAACAAAGATCTAATTCCAATACTCGATTTTCACAGAAGTGACTAATAGAAATACGAAGGCTGCATTACTATGACTCAATCCTGTATTGTCATACAGGTCAATGAGCACTCTTGACTTGATAAGCATTTCTAGCTATCAAACACATTACCTTGTAAAAATGATAAACTGGAATGTCAAATATTTCGGTGATGAAGGGGAAGTTTCCAGGTGGGTTGTATGTAAAGGTAATGATCTCCAGGCAACATGCCAGCAGAGACCTGTGAAACACATCTTGCTCCAGTATTGCCTGCAAGAGTTGCAAATTTTAAAGCTTATTTTACAGTGTAACTAGAGAACAATAAAACACTTTTTATTGTCTCAACAGCAAGATTCTCAAGCTTATAAAAAGTGAAGCTATTTCGTAAGGGACAGAATGGAATTCAAAATGAGCCACCTTTACTCATTAAAAATGTCATCTATCTTTGTGTTTGCAAACACAAATAATATCTTGAACCCTTTTTCCTCCATTCAGGTGTACTTACAGAGTTCTTCTCAAAGATTTACCCTCATTTTAAATAGCTGACAATTGTGCTCTACATCTGTGTTCTTTTTTTCAGGTCCAACTTTAAAAGTGAGGAACCCTTTGATTAGTTTTCCTTACAGATAAGTCAGCGTCTCCCAGTCTCTTCCTCTCTTGCTCAATGACTGACTCCAAGACCTTGTAGTAGAGCATTTCAGCACGACGAAAATGTCTACTAGCAACATCTGCAGAAAGTTTAAATAAAAGCAGTATTTTAAAATGCAATATAAAAGTATTATCTTCTTCATCTTCAGATACAGAGATGC
Organism: Rhipidura dahli; assembly: GCA_013399225.1. NCBI lineage: Eukaryota > Metazoa > Chordata > Aves > Passeriformes > Rhipiduridae > Rhipidura > Rhipidura dahli. The sequence goes on along the minus strand of VXAC01007103.1, from coordinate 1,284,393 downwards.
AGCAGTGGCTTGTGTGGATTTCTGTGCTGCTGTGGCTACAATACTTTCAGGTCTAAACCACTTAATGTAGGAATTCTTCTGCACTGACTTGTGAATGCAGAGCAGAACAATTTGCTACTGAAGCCAGATTTTGGTCACATCACCATGTGTAAGAACAATCCTTAACATTGCTATAATGTACACAATTCCAATGCAGAAAATGCAATGAAAAATACACCTGTACAGATCCACCTTGCACTGTGCAACAAAAAGCACTGAAGCAACTAAGTTGACAAGAACAAATAAAGGCTTTATGAAGAAACAAGGTCAAGAGCATCTTCTTTATATTCAATCCATCTTCAGGCACTTCAGATACCAAGACAACTTTGCAAATTGTGTTTTTGTGTTTATACTGGCAAGATTTTAATACCTGTACTAATCCATCCTCATATGTAAGCTAAAATTGCTGTTGGGTTTTTAAAGACTACAGTTACTCAGATTTTTCTCTACCATCACAGAAATCCGTGCCATCACTAATATTCTTTTATTTGAGAGAAAAAGTGGTACACTTAACAGTGCTTTTAGTTTCACTTCTCTAGTACTCAAAGCATGATCAAATTCCAGTGATTCAAACTAAGGCTGATTATAAAATTTTACACAGCACTGAAATTTGCTATGTCTTAAGAATACAGGAAAAGGCAAGAGAAGGAGAAAAGACACTTGTGCTAAAGCATAACCTGTTTGCAAAACCTAATTACAAGAGACGGATGTGTTTACAGGCATTTTAATTCTTATCTGGATAAGCAAAATGTTTCCCACCTTTGGAAAAGTTACTGAATTCTCCTTCAGACTGTGTGCTCTGACAGTAGACTTCATGCATTTCTTTTACTCTGTTTGCAATGGATTGAGAAGGATCTCTGGAACACGACCTGAAAATAAAAACTAAACATTTTCAATATACTATTCCTACTAAGACCAAAATCCCCCTATTTTTATGTTGAAAGCATGAAAAATGGAAATACATTGCACAGCAATACAAACAGGCCCAAATGTATCTAACTGCAAAACATCATATTATTGTATACACTGTAGTAAATATGCTCATCTTTTCATGATCAGGGAGATATTTAAACAGCACTTGTCATGTGACATAAAAATTGTTTAAAAATACATTATTCCTGAAGCAACAGTTTATTCATGTAGCAAATAAGGTTTGGTTTGCCTCTCCCCTAGTGGAGCGATTTCTTCCTATGTAGTGCCATTTGCTAAGCAAGAAGAAAAGCCTTGACAATTTATACTGGCAATCTGTGGTTAGAGAAGCTCAAAATTGTTGGGTTTATATGGTGGATGTTCACCACTCTTTAAGGACAGATGAGTCTAAGTAAAGAGATTAGTCCTTTGAAATGTAAATGTCTCTCCAAGAGAGATTCCACTTTACTCCAGGAGTAAAAAACTGGCTCACATTTCAAATTACACTGTTCAGAATTAATGTTTGTTATTAAAACCAGAACAGAAAATAGGATTATTTGGCTAAACATCAAATTTACCTGAGTATTTGCTCCAGGTTTTCACTGGGGGCATTTTTCAGCCCAGCCAGCATGGTGTGCAGGCGGCTCAGGCTGTAGGTTGCTATGGAAACAGGTGTCACGTATGGGTTACTCTCTTTAATGTACTTGCGGCCAGTAAGGGGGGTTGTGATCCTAAGTGATTTGGACTGAAAACAAAAATATAACCACATATACATATGCACACTATTAGAAACTTTGATAAAGGTCATTACCTAGCAACATCAATCTGCAGAATTCTTACTTTGTGTTAAGGAAAGAACAGCCAGTCAAACAGCCCAAACCAGACCATGACTCAGGTGAGAGCCAGCAATGAAGAATTTGTCTGTGTGGCTCAGATGTTTGTATCAGACCATTCTGTATAAACAGAGGGGATGTGACCTGTGCTTAAATGCAGATGCTGGAATTGAAGTGTGAGACCAATTAGACCAATCTAAAATATCCCCCCCAAATTCCAGTAGTCCCTTCCTAGCCTCTGAGTAACAAAGGTAGCTGTACCTCATAGGAAAAGTGTACTGAGCTAGGGTTTCCTTTAAGCAGGTTTAACCTCTAATATGAGAAGTTCTTCTCATCAGCATTTTAGTTTATTTGTATCTGATCAAGCCATTGCATTAACATAATGTAACATAAAGGATGTCCCTTCAATTAGCACACAGCAAAAACATTGCATCTTCTACTCACCTAAACCACACAATAACTTATTTTAAGAAACACATTACATTCTTCACCATGAAGTCTAGTTCCCGAAATCCTCCTCCCATTTTCTCCCCACACTGCTAGGTGTGTCTTATTTCTGTCTCCATAGACTGCCAGGGAAGGTGGCATATAAAAATAGCAACATAGACCATGCCATACTCACCCTGTCAAAATGCTGCTGCAAATTATGCTTCACTTGTACCCTTTCAGCTGTTTCCACTCCTGAAGGTGTGTTTAAGCACCTCGTGAGAGTTCCAATTTCTTCATCCGCATCCTCGCCCAGGAAGATTCGCTCATCAAGATTTCCCACTGACAGAACATACTCCTCATATGCCTTGTTGATGGCTTTGCTACAGCAGAAAGGAGAGACAGACAAACCCCCTTTGTTTTGACTGCTTTGTTCACCTGCTCACACAATGAACACAGTTCTGGCCTGGGGGAAGTCTATTTCAGATTTCTTTTGACCCTCACTGAAGCTCCTTTGAGATCTACAGTACCTTAAACATAACAGTGGCAAGGACATTATTTTCCCTACATACCTGATGCCCTGCCATTTATCCAGCTGCAGGAAGAATGCAGTGAAATACTGAGAACTCCTATTTTGAGGAAACTCCCCCAAATTTACACAGCATCACATCATAAACTACTCTGAACCATTTTTGTATCATAAAAAAAAAGTAATTCACACCCATAAACATCTCTAAACACCACCATGCCCAATTTTTTCCCTCCCACTTCCTACTCAACGTGCTCCCACAGCATTTTCACAATAACTCTTTAAGTTACATACAACAAAAAAATCCAGAAAAGAGAAACTTAAGAATAAAAGCAGGCCATCAGGTGCCACCATCCTGAAGCATCATTCCTCTTTCAAGAAGGCCTCAGCCCAGAACAGTCACAGGAACAAGAAGGCAGTAGTGGATGGCCATTACTAAACACACGAAGCAGCTGGCTGCTACCAGTGCTCAGGTAAGGTAGCAAGTGCAGCTGGCTTACAGAGGGACACTCATGCAAAGCACACCACAAACAGTGACTTACACACTATCTCCAAAGTTCCCAGGATCAAGAAATCCAGTCAGATTTTCATCTTTTCCTTTTAAGAGCTGTAAGACATTTAAGAACAAAGGATGGGCATTTCATTCCTTATAAAGGTTTTGAAGGTAACAAGTAAGGAGAGATTTTTCTACATCACGAATTTACTAACCGACCTTTTTGTCAAAAAGCTTCCGAATATATGGCTTCCAAAAATGTTCCTTTATACCTTTTGCTTCTAAAACTAATCCATAATGTAAAGAACACAGTTTTTCAATGATGCAGGGAGGATCAGATGATACTTTATAATCCTTACTATGAAAGTCTTCAGGTAGACCTACAATTAAGAATATTGTATGATTTAATTTTGCAAATCCACATCCTGTTTTCTTATTAAACTTAGATTCTAAGCTGGATAGTCAAGCTAGTATGAAATTACAACAGTACACTAACTAGTTCCCTTGAAAGAACTACCAATTAGATAATGCCCACTCAACTGGACAGTGTTATCAAAAGCAAATTTTAAGTTAGAGGTTTAAGAACATTAGTGTCGGAGTGATAAAAATAAATACATCAATTCTAATAGGAAAAAAATCAAACACTTGTGAACTACAATATTTATTTGAGATAATGGTCCCAGGTCACTTCTGAAGCACTACAAGTACAGGCCAATACTGTACAGCACTGAAAATGAAATGCAAGTCTGGGAAGAGTTACATCAGAAAGTCAATGGCAACTTCTCACCTTTCATTTGCGTTTGTGGTTATCAAGTCAACCTACACTCCCATTCTCTCCAGAAAGAGAACAGCAGCAATCCAGAACTGAGAGAGAACAAATCTCCTGTTTGAGCCCTGGGTCTTTCCAAACTGCTGCATCACGGGAACGTTCCAGTCCTACTGTGTCCAGTGATGGCTGCATCATTATGCACTTTTTCACTGACATTAAACCCTCATTAACTCCAATTATTACTATCAAGCTTCCTTCTAGGGTATTTCCACAGTACATCAAATTCATTACTTAATGAACTATTGACAAAATTCACCAGTCTGTTATTGCATACTACATGAATAGAATTAGGACTGCACAGACAGAAACAGAAAATATTAATTCTCATGTATTTCAAATGAAATTTTTTTTTCAACATACCCTTAAAATTAGGATTCAGGAGTTCTTTACGGTTAGGACACTGCAGAGCATTTCCATACACAAGATCCAAAGCACATAACAAGAGATGGTAGGAATTGACCAAGTCATCACTGATCATAGGAAAATTTCCTGCAATATTAGAAAGACGTAAGACAAAAAAATAGCAAGGATTTGAACATTTTTTAACCAAGAAACTGTTGATGTTTGTATTACAATCAACAACGGAATTTTGGAAACACAGACTTTGGTGACTACAAATATCTGGATAGCAACACAGGCAGTAAAGCAGACTCACATTTAATAACATGTAACAAATATAAAAGAAAAATATTTTTTCAGAAACAACAATTGTGAAGGAATTCAAATATATAGTGCTGTTTTGAAATCAAACGTTACCAAAATGTTGATAAATATGCTGTTGCTGCTCCCTCATTGACAGTGATCTCATTAACCAGTGCATAAATAACTCGAAGCAGAGCAAACTGCCTCAAGGAAGAAAAATGTGCTTCCATAACTCTGGCAGTACCAGCCCCACTGCCTGGCAGAGTCACATCCTTCACTGGATTCCCACTGCACCTGCCCAAAGCTAATCCTGCTCTGAAGGCCAAGAAGGGGTAGGAGGTGTTCTGAGATTTATCTTTTCCCCTTTTCCTTGACTTTGCATTGCTGTAAAAAGTTGCAAAGAACTTTAAGCTTGGTAAGGCAAGATCCAGGTTTTCAGATGGCCTGGAAACTGCTCCCGCCTTCAGCCCCTGCCCCTCACTCTCCAGAACAAATCTCTGTCTAACTCAAAGTCCAATTTTTTAACAATCTGTTTCCTTACAAGAATTTTGCTGGGGGCACACTCATTATAAACAGTAATAAATGTAACTTTATTTCTCTTGTGCTTTACAGAAGAGCTAAAATGTGCCTATCTCTCATCTGGTTTATTAAGTATTTTTTATTTATTATCTTCCTGCAGAAAAGAGTCCTTGTAACCTCTTCACTCTTTTATTACCTTTCACAAAGATCACATTCGGTCATTAGTCTTTACTGAACTCATTTATGTTTATGATATTCCTCTAGAGGAGTGGCCACAGCTAAAAACGGTTTTGTAAAATAAACCATACAATTAATTAATATCATAAATCACAATTCCATTATTTTTTATGCACGGCATGATGTTTCCATTACTACTTAAATACTAATAACTCTTCCACTCTTTCCCTCCCTCTTTTTTTCTCAGGGAAGCTCCACATCACTTAGCTGAACCCACTGTGAAAAACAGATTTAAATTCTTTAAGAAATCTATCACATAGTAATAAACTCACTTAGAACATATCAAAATGAATATATGATCAGAGAATTTTTCTCAATTATGCTGTTATTTTTCTATCATTAACACATAGTTTGTTCAAATTTATGTTACTTTCTGGTTCTATATTTGTTAGAAGAAAAATAATTTCAATGCAGAGAATTTGAACTATTTAAAATAATGAACCCTAGATGAAATTTTAATTAACTTTACCCACTTATCAGTTATTTCCAAATCATTAAAAGTTCACAGAAAAGCAATGCAAGTCCTAAACACTATTAGCATAACTTAAATCAATAAAATTCTCAAAGTAACAACATAGGTTCAATTTCACAACCATGACAACTACCACAGCAATCATTACTGTCACCACAGTCAAAAATAAATATAATTTCACAGTGCCAGTAGTTCCATAGCAATTTTTTGTTGCTGACATTTCAAACAATGCTCACTTTCACAACCTCATATCAAATAATAAAAAACAGTTATCTCAGTGGAGCAGAGATTTTTTCCCCCCCATGAATTTCAAACAAAGAAACAGAAGAATTTAAAGATTCTTACAAACAGTATGGCAGAAGTGCAGTCCCACTAACCAAGGGCCTCCCTCAGTGTGCAGAGCATCAACTGAAGGCAATGGGCTGCAGGAACAGACAAGCCTGGGCCTGCCACTGATGTGAGGTTGCTGTGATAAGGATTTACTGCCCACCCCCAAAACACACAGAACAAAACCTCACACCCACACCTAATGCCTTAACAGCCAACATTCAGTTTTCATTTCTGTGCTGCCACGCTTTAATAATCACTTAGTAACTTTACAGCTTCTGTGTACTGTATTTCTTTCTTTCTCCTGTAAAATTCATCTGGATGCATTATCAACATGGTATTCTCCATAAGGTTAGTTAGCATGTCTGAAACTGCTTGCTGTCTAAGATGTAGTCAATCAATGATGCAGTTACTTAAACATACTAATCAATAATTTAGCAACAGGAAGAACCATGAAGTCCCTCTACACCTTGTCAACTATCCAGTCTCCCCACAGAAGTGAGGACATTACAGAAGGGAAAAGAAACATCTGTGATTTTTCAGGCTGACCTACTTACTGTCTCAGCTGCCTACCTATGCTAAGGAAGTGAAGTCCTGACTGACTGGAAATAAGTACAGTATTAACTCTCCTCTGGGCTCAGTGGATGAAATCATGCTGTGTTTCAGGGCTGAAAGCACCACACTTGTCTAGGAAAGATTTCTCTTGCCCAATAAGGTGAAATTCACAGCCTTACAAAAAGGTATCTTCTTCATAGGACAGGGTGCTCAGCACAGCACTTGTGCCCAGCACACCCTTCCTGACCTTCATACAGGGATGTGGTGCTGAGGGTCCAGTACTGCTGCCAGGATCCCTCTGCAGTGTGGCACAGTGTAGAAAGAAAGGCTTTGTAAAAAAAAAGTTCTGTGCTGAACAAAATTATTGCCAGGCCATTCAATATTGCCACAGCCTACTCGGTCCTAGCTTCAAAATCATCCAGTTAAGGAAATCACAGCACACTGGAAGAATCTTAACATTGATTCACTTTTATTTTTGAAAAAACACATCCCACCACACACCTCCAAACCAAACCAGAATTCCTTTTATCCCTTTCCTTGAAGACATTACAAAATTGATTTTCCTCTAATAATGTTATATTATGAAAAAAAAAATCAAGTTACTGGACATTATCAGTGGATTTGAACATACAATGATGCTCTTTCCATGTGGAATATCAATCCTTTCTTTACCTTCCCCCAAAGCATTACCTTACTTATACATCACTCATAGTGAACACTCCTCAAAGCAGGACTTGAAACAAGGCCTAGGGATGTGGACACTCGTTAAGATACAGCTTTGATGAGGAAAGATTTTAGACTATATGTGCTATGACTGAACAACTGAAGCCTAAAATGAGGATTCAATCCTTTTTCTCCTTCCTTTTTCTCCCAGCAGTCATTATCAAGGAAAACATCTGAAATTCGCTACTGCTCTTACAAGCTTTAAGGCTGCCCTTACAATAAAGGTTATATGTACACTACACCTATTTGGTGTATTAAGGACTGATATAAAATAATGACTAATAAACCCATGTCTGCTGTATTTAATCCATTTCAGATCTCTTACCTTTTGCATGAACAAACAGCACCCAACAAAACTGGAAAACTTCAGTCACAGTACATGGTTGTCGTCTTTTGGAGGAAAAATACAGAAAGAAGACAATAAGCTCGATGAATCAAAACTGACAAACATCATACAACAGTGAATAATTTAAAGAGAAAACTAAGCTTTACTACAGTGTGGCCAAAATCTTACACCCTTCCCACAAAACCCTGCCTAAAGCAAATACAGAAAGATGCACACAGGTTAAGTGCAGGCACAATCAGAACACCAGTCACAGCCTGCAAGTTCAATTCCACAGCATTCCTAACACACACAGTTATAAAGAAACAAAGCTTCCACTAAAAGTAAAATATCCACAAGATCTGCACTGATGAAGAAATCCATGGGAGTTACTGGGCAGTGAAACAGACTACACTTTGCAATACTAGTGCTTCCCTTGTTTACAGGCTGATTGAAATATCTCCCCTCTTCACTACCCCCCAAATAATTAGAAACTCAGCAGCTTTAGGATTTCCTGCCCCCTATCAGATCTGAAAATAAAAAAGAGATTAAAAAATTACCACAAGTAAGGACAAACCAACTCTGATACTATAAACAATGACTATGAAAACACAGTCAAAATACTATTAAAACAACCAAGCAACTTCATTATATTTTCACTGAAGTAGTGCTCTAAAATCAGTCTGGAAATAACAGAAACACACCTTTGTTTTCTCCCTCTCTGTTGACGAGGTTGATCTTCTTGAGGATACTTGAAAATGTCCTGAAAAATGGGCTCATACTTCTTAAAAATGACTGCAGAAACGGTGAAGTTTCTCTCTAATCTCTCAGTTCGCTCCCTGAACTGGGATGGTAGATTTGCCATGTCTTCCCACTTCTTCATCTTGTTAAAAAACTCGATCAAGCTGAAAATACCCAATGGGTTAGATCAGAAAGGCCATTTGTTTTTCCTGCAAAAATAAACTCTAGATTTTCAATGAAAGTGCAATTTCTACTACCCAAACTACTGAGGAAATGGTGGCATTGCAAACATGACAATGAACTCAGAGCCAGTCCTTCACCCATAAACATGGATGAGCTCAGACAGCTTGTAAAATATTTTTAGATCCTCGGCTGATAACCATGTTAACTATGTACTCACAGGTCTGGCATTTCCTCACAAAGACAAAATCAACTCAAACAGTCAGATTATTCTGAAATCAGATTTGCCTAATTTTTTGGAATAATTTATTAACTTAAATAAAACAGCCTGTGAGATTTACAATGCTAAGAATATTCTACAAAGTATGAATAAACCCTCTTAAGTTTTAGTAAATTGCAATTTGCAAATTTGGCTTTAATTCCTTTTCTGCTTCTTTATCTTCACCTTCTTTTTCAGTGTTAGTCTTTGATATCCCAGACCACAGAAATAAATTATCAACATTCAAGTCCCTGAATTTCTCATTTGGAAAACAAAGGTTTATAGAGGAACACTTTTGCATTGTTTAAATCAACAGCAATGCTTCAACAGCAGAGGAAATGGGAGAAAAAGTATGTAAGAACATTCTTTCTTCTTTTTGTGCCAATCTACTGAATTTTTAGAAAACAATGAGACTGTTAAAAAAGAAATTGTTTTCTTTATTACTTTATGGACATAAACATTTGACGCAAATTTGTTCATCAGATTCTGACCTCATTTAGTGACTTTACCAAGAACACGTGAAAAGTGAAGTTTTCTTACATAAAAATGGAGATAAATCATGTGAATATTTTCACAGTGAACTAAAAATGGTTTCTCATGTGAGAAGTTCACACTTTGCACACCCCAAAAACTGACTGTTCTTCAGTGACTGGCTTCTCTCTCCCTTGAGTGAAGGAAGTCAATCTCTTATTTTGAAAACCAGTGTTTTTACCAACATAGTACTGAGCCAAAGGAGCTGCCCTACTTCTGTAACAGTGAGCTATAACACAAATATTCCAGTGATAAAAAGCAGGAAACAAGAAACACACTTTGCTTTTATTCTCTATTTCAAATTTCACAAGGTGATAAGCACTCTGAGATTCTCTAAGTGATTAAAATATCAGCAAGGAAAGTTACCTTTGGTCTGAACAGCGCAGGATTCTGGTTAAGGAAACATAATTTCCTTCCGCTGTTCCTCTGCTCACAGTTGGAATTGCTTTCCTGCAAGCCACGTACAAGGCACAAGCCAGCCAATGCATGTCATTTCCCTGTGAATCAAAACATCACACATCTAAAAACTTCACAGAAAAGAACATGCTTTTCAGCTACCCCAGCATTGAGGAGAAGAACTGTGTCCTGAAAAGATAACAAATTTGATTTGCTGATTTGCTGTTTCAAAGTTCTGTTGTGCTTTGGGTTTTTAATTGCAACAAAACAGGTGCTAAATAGACACCTAATGCTGAACTGCATCAAAGCTAAAATTACTCGTTACCGTTATAAATTTCACACTTGACTCAAAGTGTAGCAATACATTTTGAGTTCTTCTCCTACAGAATTTTGCACTGTTTTGACTCAAAACAAAACAAAACAAAACAAAGTAGAAAAAAAAAGGCTACAGTTCCTTCTACCAAAACATTCCTCTGCCCTGAAAGGACAGTAGGAAAAGAAAAACACAGCTTCCATTTTGCTCTGTATTACACGGCAGAACAATTATTCCGTCTGGTACCTAAAGACAGAAAATAATTCTAAAGAGCACTTGAAATTTTAATCTCCCTCTTGGATCAAATAGTAACACTTCAGTGGGAAAAGGACAGGTGAAACAAGGGGCCAAACTAAATTCGATGCTGTGGTTCTGTCGGGCTACGTGATGTCACGGGGCCGGAGGAGCGCACACCTTCGGGGGCGAGTCAAGGCTCCCTCCCGAGCATCGCAGCCCCTTTGCGATGTGACAGAGGCGCTGTCGGAGCAGGACTCCTCCTTCCCGCACGGGCAGCTCCAACCCCGCACGACCGAGCCCTGCCCCGGGTGCGGAGCCGCCGCAGCGCTGCCCCGAAAGCCTCCCGGTCACAGGGAGGGCAGCGCTGGGGAGACCCGAGAACTCCCAAGGGTTATCACAAGCGACACCTTTACTATAGGAGGGCACCGATAAAAGGCGCCTCCGAAGCTCCCCGGCGCGTCACCGCCTGTTCCTGTTTTCAAGAACGACGTGACCAACCCTCTACCTTGTACCCTTTACTCGCCAGCCCGGGCCGTACCGCGGCCATGCAAGCCCCCCATTAAATAGCTCATAAATGGGATCACACCTGCGCTGGACATCTCCGCGGGCCCCGCGCGGCTGCGGTGCGGCGCTGGCCGAGGCCACCGTGCCGCTCCTCGGCCGAACCGCTGGGACAGGAAGGACCACAGCGAGGGGGGCACTTCTATTTTTAACACCTTTCCGCCGCTATGACTCTTAATTGCGATGTTTATTCCCGGCCGCCCGGGCGGTGCGAGGGAGAGGCCGCCGCGCCTCCGCGGCTGTTCCTCCCCTCCGCACTTCATCCCCCGCCTCCCGCCGGGCTCCCCCCCGGGCCGGCCGGGGCCCCGTCCCCTCTCCCTCACCTCCAGGGTGTAGTTGCGCCTCATGCTCTGGTAGCTCAGCCAGGCCTCGGCGCGGGCACGCTCGTCCATGTTGAGGCTCCTGCAGAGCTCCTCGTAGCGCTGCCGGGTCTCGCCGTCCTCGCCCGGCGGGGACGGGGCGGCAGCCGCGCCCCCCGCGGGA